>JASCZI010091518.1:767-24488 GCA_036250425.1 Stylosanthes scabra | reverse complement strand
AAACAAGTTTGAAACCTTGTACGGCTATTGTACGGCTATAGTTGTTGTAAAACCATTTCTTTAAAAAGAATTTTAGTGAGTGTGTGTGAGAGATATTGTATTTGGTCCTTGACAACAATTTTTACCTAAGTCCTAGACTCTAAAGTCTTCAATCTTGCGGACTTTGTTTTCTCGTCGTTGTTGTTGTTTGCTTTCAAGTGAATCCTCAAACTTTTGGTGGTTGTTTATCAACTCCACAATGGTTGTCATTCATCAAAACCTAATTACACAAACTTGGCATGCATATTGTAATCATGGTTTACACCCCAGGTGCAGCAAAAGGATTGATTGAGAAGGTAGCTTTCTTAATCTCCTCTGCTGTAACACTTCTTGTGAGTCTCAGATTAGTAATTTTATCAATCTTACTAGGCAAATCTCTGAGTATCTCGGAGGCTGATGGAGGGTTTGTTGAAGTAAATAGGTCCCGAAAATAAGTAATTGCCGTGTTAGCAATGCCTTCAGGAGTTGTATGGCAAGTACCATCATTGTCAACCAATTTATGAATGTGATTCTTCCTATTCCTGTTCTGGAAAGCTACATGGAAGAATTTGGAGTTCTGATCCCCATACTTTAGCCAATTAACCCTAGACTTCTCCTTCCAAAATCTCTCTTCATTCAAGAAAGCCTTTGCCAATTCCTCCTCCTTGCGTAGAATTGTGATATGATCAGCCTCATGTCCTTGGTTCTTTTCATTAACGAGTTCTTCTCTAAGCTTCTGAATAGTTTTCTATGAGTTGCTCATACCTGTCCGTTGCCAATCCACTAAACGGTGATAACAGGTCTTTAACTTAGAGTAGAATTTAAACATTGGCGAGCCCTGAACTTGAATCTGCCAACTCTGTTTGATAAGATTGCCAACTTCTTCATTATCACACCACCTCTCTTGAAACTTGAAACAACACCTAGATCTGATGTGCTCTGACTCACATCGGAGTAAAAGAGGTCTATGGTCTGATCCCATATCATCCAAGTGGAGAATTGTAGCACTCGGATAGTCCAAACGAAAAGGCACACTAGATAGACAACGATCTAGTCTTTCTTTAATCAAATTAGCACCATATTGTCTGTTACACCGGTGAATTTATTACCTTGGTACCCCAAATCCATAAAGTTGCCAAGATTAATGAAATTTGTAAAAGCTTTCACTGTGGAGTCCGCTTTCCTATGACCTCCTTCCTTCTCATGGTGAGAACTTATTGAATTGAAATCACCAATAACTAGGAAGTGTTCAGAAGCATTATGTTGAAGTGCCAGTATTCTAGAGAATTGGATTGCCCTCTGAGGTTCCCTTGTATCAAGGTAAACAGCAACCACCTCAGTCACCCGTTGTCTTACTAAATCTTTCCAGGAGAAATGAATGAAGAAATCATCTGAGGATAGAATTGAAACCTCAGTATTTTCCTTCCAAGCTAGAACCAGACCACCAGCTAGACCTCTTGGATCAACATAGAAAGTATTTGAAACCAACTTTAGCACTAGTAGCAGTAACCTTCGAAGAGATGTTTTTGGTTTCATAGAGAAACATCACTTCGGGGAATGGGATCTACAAATCCCTTGGATGTTGTGAACTGTTAGGGGATTCCCCATACCCCGACAATTCCACATCAACATGATCATTGGCACTTGGGTGCCCATTGTGGGATGGCACCCTCTCCCTCTTCAGTAGTAGAAATACTCTCAGAACATTGTTTCTTTGGCTCTGATTGTCTCTATCAGTTGTTTGGCTTCTTTTAATACCAGCAACAGGCTTGAATTTACGACGTGCTTTTTGTTTCTTGTGGCTCTGTCATGTTAGGAGGCAGAGACTGAGGTTTATCCTTAGAAGTAGCAAAAATGAATTCTTGATGAGAATCAGGATTCTGATCAATCAGTCTCGTATGCATTGGAGTGGCTTCAGGAATAGCTGCATTAGGGACAATAGGATTAGACTTGCTTAGCACCTCTTCTTCTTCTTTATCCTGGTCTCCAGTATGGGAGTTCATTGATAAGCTGGCAAGGCTTTTAATAAGGTTAACTGGGACGAGTTTAGATGGTTTGTTGTGGTTGGTGTCTTTATCATGATAAGCATAAGGATCAACATTCTCCTTCATGTGAAGAACTCGTCTACCTCCCTAGTTGGTGTCTTTAGAGAGACTATAGCATGATCATTGGATAAATTAATTTAAAATTGGATCTTAATAAATGAAAGTCATACATATAACATTTAATAGTTATATTCAAAATGTAAAATTATTAAAATTGATTTTTTGTTTTTATGTCTTATATTAATATAAAATTAAATTTAATTAATTGAGTATAAAATTAATTTTTTTATTAGTTATTTTATTTTTTAAAAAGTTATAGCAACTCTAAAAAGTTATTATCGCTGATTTTTAAAAGCTTCCATAGCTCTAAGAAATTAAATAAAAAATAAAAAAGATTAATTGACTTTTTGAATTACTAAATAAATAAAAAAAAGCTTCTTAACTCTTAAAATACAAACCTAATAACATGAACACTTGATCAACAAACTTTATAATACCTACCTCTATGCATCCTTACTTTATTGGGTTAATATTTAAATTGGTCCCTAAAAAATATCGCATTTTTAAATTGGTTCCGGAAGATTTTGTTAGTTATATTAGTCCCTGAAAGATGCAATTCTTAGTCAAATTGATCCTTCTACCAATTAAATGACATGTGTTACAAAATGATTGATTGATAGATGACATTTCATCAAATCATTTCATGCCACGTGGCATTTAAAAATAACGTGTCATAATCTAATTGGTAGAAGGACCAATTTGATTGAAGATTGTATCTTTAAGGGACTAATATGACTAATAAAATTTTTCGAAAACCAATTTAAATAACGTGATATCTTTCAGGGACCAATTTGAATACTATCCTTTGTTTATTTGTAATTTCTACGGTGCTGCTGTAATCTTATGTATATTTATATGATGAAATTTTAAGATTTTTAATAAAATAAAATAAAAAATTATATGATACATATATAAATTAATATAAATATGATTTTTTTTATAAAACATTAAATTAGACTTTACTTATTATATACTATAAAAATTAAAATAATTTATATCTGTATCTAAAAAACTCCCAAATAAAAATACAAAGTGTACCGTCTATATAAAATATATATTAAAATGTATAATAAACTGAAAATAAATATATTTCGAATAATGGTATTTAAATAAGTGGTTTTGGTTAAACAAGTTTAACAAAGTGATTTATTTTTATGCTAAATATGTTCCGGATATTGGGCCTGAACGGCCCAAATCCCTCAAAGACACCTAACTCGAATCCTTCATTCGACAATCCCGACCCAACATTATGTGGCCCAACATCTTACTCAAATAAATCAGCAGAGGATAAAGATACAATTAATAATGATCCCATACGGATTTATCCCCTACAATCTCATTCAATAAATCTGCACGGAATCAAATCATATTCATGATGATTCCTTACAGATTTATTCCCTAAATAATACGGATCTTTACGGGTATATAAAGAGGGGATCCACTCCTCTCTCAGGTACGTCTTCTAAACCCTACCCCATTGCATGCATTAGGAGAACTCCCAAATCTTTATTTGGCGAAGCTCTGCTAGCGTACACCCACCTTTCACATAAACCTTCAACCTTCCGTCTTGGCACCTCCGGTTACACCGGTAGTCTCAAACCCCTCGAAGGTACATTCCGTACATTGGCGCCGTCTGTGGGGATTACCTCAACGTAACTAACAATGGCCGACCAAGACGTGGAAGGCGTGGTTTACACTGACCACTCCGGCGACGATCAACATCGGGACCAGCAGCAACAAACTTTGGATCTCAACGCCACAGCTAACGAAGCCACTGGAAGTGGCAATGTTAATACGGATTCGGGAGGAATCCAAAACGGGCAGCCGCCCCCTCGTAACCCAGTCCAAGGCAATAGACAAAGTGCCTTTGATCGGATTGAACCGGGTGGCCCGACCCAACGACCTTTCGGTGGAACCGGATCAGATGAGTCACAAATTGCCCAGGAGCTGAGACATCGCATGCAAGCGATGGAGCTGGAAGTTCAGGAATTGAGAAAGGAGAACGCCGAACTTCGGTCCAGCACCAGGAATCCTCAGCCGCATGGCCAAACCCCGCCCAAGCGGCGTTCCCGATCCAAGTCTCGTTCCCCACCCAGAAGGACTCAACGACCCCAACCCCCCCCCCCCCCCAAGCCAGGAGGACTTAACGACCCCAATCCCCCCTAGGAGGAGACGCCATCATAGCAGTTCAGACGACAGTGACTCCTCCTCGGGAAGGGACTGCAACGGACGTTGGAGGACCTACATGCGATACAAGAGAACTAGAGATCGGACTGCTACCCCACCCATAGACGGTCACACTCCATTCTCAAGTCGGATTCTAAAAGTCCAACCTCCCAAGCATTTTGTCAAACCGACCGACATCAAGTACGACGGATCCTCCGATCCTCATATCCACCTCAATGACTTCGAGCATAGGATGATCTGCGACGGCGCGGTCGACGCAGTCAAATGTCGGGTTTTCCCCACCACACTTACCGGTTTAGCTAGTCAATGGTTCACCTCCCTTCCGGCGGGCTCCATCTCAAGTTATTCTGAAATAAGAGAACTGTTCCTAAACGAATTCACCACAAGCATCGACAATACTAAGCACCCCATCAACCTCTTGGCCGTCGTCCAAAAACCCAATGAGACCACCAGAAAATACATCAAGCGTTTCAACGCTGAATGTAAGACTATCGACGGATTGGTCGATGGAGTAGCCAGCTTATATCTCACAAACGGCCTCGCTAATGATGAGTTCAGAAAGCAGCTAACAACTAAATCGGTATGGACTCGGAAAGAAATGCAGGTCATCTCCAAAGAGTTCATCCACCGAGAAGAGGTTAACCGGGTGGTAGCCGCCACAAAAAACACCCAAGCTCATACGGCTCCCCGGGGTCAAGGACAAACATCTCACCCCAGGGATAACCACTGAGATAACGGTCCTCGGGGTAACCCGAAGCCACCTAGACAAAAATTTGATAATTACACTCCACTAGTGGCCTCCATTATGGAGATTTACCATCAAGTCTCGGAAAAGGGCGTCCTCCTCAAGGCCAGACCATTGAAGGGGAGGACTCAGAATGCAAAGAACAGATCCCTATTTTGTGATTACCACCAAGGCTACGGACACAAGACACAGGACTTTTACGACCTTAAGGACGCCATTGAACGAGCCATCCGAGACGGCAAGTTGAATGAATTTGTTCAGATTATTCGGGAACCAAGAACCTCTGACAGAGAGCGATCCCCGAAGCCGGAATACAGGAACCCCAGATTTCGAAGGGACGACGACGAACCGATCATGGAGATTGCAGTGATCACCGGTTCAAGCGCCCTGGAGAAATCTAAGTCGGCCCTCAAAAAGGACCTGAAAATCCTGGCAACCGTGCAGATCCCCCTTCCACCATTTCCGACGATTACTTTCGGAAAGGAAGCCTTTGTCCATGGCTTAGCAGATTCCGATGCGCCGATGGTGATCTCGGCCAGACTCGGGTCGGGCTTGGTTCATAGAATCCAGGTGGATACCGGCGCAGACTCAAACATCATGTTCCGAAACGCCTTCGACGACCTCGGCTTCAAAAACAACAACTTGAAGACTCACCAACCCGGAGTAATGGGGCTCGGCGATAATTTCATCAAACCAAACGGAAGCATCGACCTTCCGATGACTATCGGGTCGGGAAAAACCAGAAAAACCGTTATGGCCGAGTTCGTGGTAATGAAGTATGAAGCTGAATCCGGCGAGGTCGAAACAATCTTTGGTGATCGGGAGGCAGCCAAGAAATGCTGCAATGGAAACCTAGCTTTATGGAAGCAATCCCGAGAATCCACCGGGATCTTCCTAGCTGACTTTGACGCCCGAGTCGAAGAGAAACCCCGACCTAAACCTGACGGGGATTTGGAAAAAGTTCAAATCGGAGATTCCTTGGAACGTCATACGTTCTTAAATCGGAACCTACCATATGAACTCAAACAACAACTCTCCCAATTCCTAAAAGAAAACGGCGACCTATTCGCCTTCACTCCGGCAGATATGCCAGGAATTGACCCGTCGGTCATGTCGCATTCCCACGCCGTTAACCCGAATCACCGACCCGTGGCTCAAAGAAAAAGGCGCATGTCCGACGAAAGGGCCCTCGAGGTCAAAAAGCAAACCAAAGCTCTCCTCGAAGCAGGATTTATTAGGGAACTACCCTACTCCACTTGGCTCTCCGACATCGTCCTTGTGAAGAAGGCCAACGGGAAGTGGAGGATGTGCGTCGACTACTCCGACCTGAACAAGGCATGCCCAAAATACGCCTTCCCGCTACCCAACATTGATGGGTTGGTAGACGCCTCATCCGGCTACCAATACCTCTCCTTCATGGATGCATATTCTGGATATAACCAAATCCCAATGCACAAGCCCGACGAAAAAAAAACGGCTTTCATAACTCCAGACGGGACCTATTGCTATACGGCCATGCCCTTTGGCCTCAAGAACGCTGGAGCGACCTACCAACGCCTGGTAACGAAGATCTTTAAAGATCTAATCGGCCGCAAGATTGAAGTTTATATCGACGACATGTTGGTAACAACGGAAGATCCTGTAGACCTGCTATCCGACCTCAAAGAAGTTTTCGATTCCTTGCGCAAGTATAAAATGCGTCTTAATCCATTGAAATGCGCCTTCGAAATGAAAGCCGGAAAATTCTTGGGATTCATGATCATCGAAGGAGGAGTTGAGGCAAACTCAGAGAAGTGCGACTCTATCCTGCAACTACCAAGCCCATCCAATCTGAAAGAAGTCCAACGGCTAAACGGTAAGTTGACTGCACTATCTCGTTTCCTCGGAGCCTCGGCCAAGAACGCACTTCCCTTCTTCAAATTGATGAGAAAGGGAATTGACTTTGAGTGGACCCCGGAATGCGAAGAGGCGTTCAACAAATTCAAGTCTCTCCTCGCAGAACCTCCAATCCTCTCAAAGCCCATAGAAGGGGAACCCCTATACCTCTACCTCTTTATCACTGACGAATCCATCGCAGCAGCATTAGTGCGAGAAGATGAGTCGGGAGGACAATTGCCGGTGTATTTCATAAGTCGAGTCTTACATGAAGCCGAATTGAGATACACTAAGATAGAACAGCTAGCCTTCACTCTCCTCCTTACGGCTAGACGACTACGAAAATACTTCCAGAGCCATGTTATAGTCGTACGGACAGACCAAGCCATCCGAAGTATCCTCCAGAAACCAGACCTTGCGGGCCAAATGCTCAATTGGGCAGTCGAGTTATCCCAATTTGACATCCAATTCTGACCTAGAACGGCAATCAAAGCACAAGCAATGTCTGACTTCCTAGCAGAGATGGCCACGGTGGAAATCCCAAAAGACGAATGTCAAAACTAGAAACTCCATGTTGACGGATCATCCACCCAAAAGTCGGGAGGAGCCGAAATCATCCTTGAGAGCCTAGAAGGAATCATGATCGAACAATCCATTCGATACGAATTCCCAATCTCCAATAACCAAGCTGAATACGAGGCTTTGCTAGCTGGACTAGCCCTAGCCCAAGAGATCGGAGCAAAGGCCCTTGAAATCTGCATCGACTCACAAGTGGTAAGTTCCCAGATCAACGGAACCTACCAAGCCAAAGACCCCTCCTGCAGAAATACTTGAGCAAAGTGAAAGGAATGACGGAGACCTTCGATAAGGTGGTAGTATCCCACGTTCTGAGAGAACGGAATACTAGAGCCGACCTTCTATCGAAGCTCGCCAGCACCAAGCCAGGAACGAGAAACCGATCTTACTCCAAGGAACGGTGAGGGAACCCTCGATATCTACATCGAAAGTGGATTGCTTCCCGATATCCGAACTCATGACTTGGATTACCCCAATCCAGAGTTACCTCGAGAAAGGAGATTTGCCGGCAGACCCCAAAGAAGCTAAGAGGATAAGAAGAGAAGCTGCCAAATTTGCCATCATCTCGAGGCAACTATACAAAAGAGGCATTGACATGCCATTGCTAAAATGCTTGAATCCAACCCAAGCAGAATACACCTTGAGGGAGGTCCACGAAGGTTGTTGTGGCCACCACATTGGAGGAAAATCCTTGGCTCGAAAACTCATTCGAGCAGGGTACTACTGGCCAAATATGCTAAAAGACGCCATGAACTTCATGCAAACATGTGAAAAGTGCCAAATCCATGTTGACTTCCACCAAGCCCCCCCCTGAAAAAATGACTCCCATCTCGGGAGATCGGCCTTTCGGCACCTGGGGAGTCGATCTAGTTGGGCCTTTCCCACTAGCACCCGGCCAACTAAAGTACCTCATCGTCGCCATCGACTACTACACCAAGTGGATCGAAGCCGAATCCTTGGCCACCATAACGGCAATACGATGTTGGAAATTCATATGGAAGCAGATCATCACCAGATTCGGGATACCATCAATCCTCATCACGGATAATGGAACCCAATTCGCAGACCGTAAATTCAAAGAATCGGCTGCGGAATTCGGTATCAACCAACGCTTCTGCTCGGTTGAACACCCCCAAGCAAACGGCCAAGTGGAAGCCGCAAAAAAAATCTTTGTAAAGGCACTAAAGAAACGGCTTGACGACGCCAAGGGCCTTTGGGCAGAGGAACTAGCCTCTGTCTTATGGTCTTATCGGACAACTACTCAATCTTCCACGGGTGAAACGCCGTTCCGACTCACATGCGGAATAGAGGCCATCATCCCCGTAGTGATTAGCGAGCCTAGTCCCCGGCTACTCCTCGGCTCAGAAGACACTACAGCAGAAAGAAATCTGATAGATGAATTTTGAACCGAAGCTCACTTGGCCAAACTAGCCCTAAAACAGAGAATGAGCGTCAGGTATAACAAAGGGACGGTCAAAAGGCACTTTGAAGTCGACGACCTAGTCCTGCGTCGAAATAACATCGGACCCCCAACCCCGAGAGAAGGAAAGCTAACCTCCAATTGGGAAGGACCGTACCGCGTGATGACAGACTTAGGAAAAGGAGCCTACAAGCTGGAACAGCTCAACGGGCGCGAAATCCCGAGAAGCTGGAATGCTACCAACCTCTGACGGTTCTACCCCTAGACCTCTTGATTCCATTTTTCATTATTGCACTCTTAAACTTAGGATAGTTTCAATTTAATCGTGCTTGTATTTCCATTTTTAAATTCAATGAAGTCGGGTACTCTTTTTCCCATCCGAGGTATCCTACACCGGGATGTCGGAAGGTTTTAATGAGACCCTTAGTTTCACAATTCTCTTTCTTTCCCCTATTTACGGCATTTCGGTTTTATCCGCCATACACGGTTCCACGAAACCAACTTAAACCACGTCCTACGGTTTAAAATTATTCTCTAATCTTACCAATCCGACTTTACGATTCCAATTCGAAAGTATCGACGGTAAATCACAAGGTCGGGAATTGATCACTCCCCTTACCAACTAAGTAAAAACGGCTAAGGTACATAACTTAGACAATTTCTCAAACGAATTCGATTCCTGAACATGCGGCTAAAACCCATACTAGAACCACTCACAGAAGAAAACAAAAATTTCTAAGTCACAAAAGAAATGAAAAGCTACGAAATATGATTCTCCAACGAATCGGAAATCAAAGCTTGAATTGATTAAGTCGTGACGAAGAATAAACACATATAATTCCAAAGACGGCTAAGGACAGAAACAAACAAATTTAGTTTCAGAAAACGTAGCCAAAATTTCATTAACATAAAAGTTGGCCCCGACCCCGAAAAAACACGGCACGACGGAACCAACCTTACAAGTCTCAAAATAAAAGATCCGCCCCAGTCAAAGGCACAACGGATCCTCCAAAAATAAAATTGTTCAAAAGGAATACAAATAAGATCTAAACTACTCGGGAAGATCCACAATCTTCCCATCAACTATAACCTTGAAGGCTCCTAGCTGAGAAACATCAAACTCCGGAAGCAGCAGAGAAACTTGGTCCTTCAGAGCTCGTTCGGTCGCCACCACGGAATCCTCGGCTATCCGAACTACTCGTCACAACCTCTCTCCGATTCGGCCAAAGAAGCCTCCGCCTTATCAGCACGAGCCTTCTCCTCTGAAACCGACTTCGGAAGATCCTGAATCTCCCCTTCCAATTCAGCCTCCCGGTCCTTCCGACGCTCCGCCTCCTGCACTTTCTCCTTCTCCAAGGCCTCCAACTTCCCTGACAAAGACTTCAAATCGCCCTCAGCCTTCACTCTCGCCTATTCAGCCACCAATTTTTCCTTCTCGGCCTCAATCCTTTGAAGATTCAGGGCATTCAAATCACCATTGACCTTCACACCGACCTTCCCATTGGTCAGCGGCCATCAATCGGGGCTTAATGGACTTCATGATGGTAGCAGCACGAAGAGAGGCCCACTCAGCCCATCGGATACTCTCCATTGGATCGTAATCCTGTAATACTTCCTGAGCTCGGGGACCCAAGAGGTTAGAGGCGATGAAACCGGATGCATCGAAGGAACGATCCATCGAGCAGAACTCCCGATTCGTTCCCTCGAAAACCCGGGGCCTTTTGGGCTCAGCAGTGACATCGTCGGCTGGGCGCTTTCCAAGTTGAACCTGAGGAGAAAAAAGGGGGAAGATGGAAGAGTTTCGTCTAGAACGGGGGAGGACACCTCGTGAGTTGGCCCCTCCGCACCGCCGACGTTGCTCGAACCACCCCCTCTAGGAAAGCAACGTTACCACTCGCCGAAATAGGCTGAGGTTCGACGGGAAGCTTCGAAGGACCAGGAGCGGGAACGGAAACGGCCGGCATGCTCTGAGACGAACCGGGGCGAATCAAGCGGCGAAGACGTTCCAAGGTAACCTCCTTCCCGGCCATATCAACTACAAAAGATAAAGATATAATCAGTCAAAGGTAAAATAAAATGAAGAATAAGACAAAGAGAAAACTAGAAAAAACGTATAAAGCATATACCAATGGCCTCACGAGCTTCCGAGGGATTGCTCGAAACGGTCTTGGGTTTCAAGTTCCGCTCGGAAAATAACTTAACAAGGATATCCGCGGTATCCTTCTGGTCAGCGTTGAGCCCCTTATAGGTAACCGGAACATAGTCCATTCCGGCATCCCGACTCCAATACGGCGGGAACTGCCTTGGCCCTCCAGACTTAGCCAAAAGGGACGATGCTCGCCGACGGAGAAAATCTTGAAGAAACGTCCTTTAAAGTCATGAAAAGAATCTTCGTACAAACCGAAGATCTTCCGATACTTACCAGGATGAACCAACATGTACCCCTTCTTGGTTTTACCCTCGGTGTTGGAAGAGAAGAGGGTGAATAGATACAAAAAGACTTCAGGATCCTGGGGAAGCTTCAGAGAGTCGGTCACCAGCTCAAAACATCGAATCGCCGACCACGCATTCGGATGCAACTGAGAGGGACCGACAGAAGCCCGATTCAGCAACCTCTGCTGAAAATCAGTAAAGGGCACCCTAACCTCGAACTCGGTGAACATCACCTCGTTCACCCAAAGCCAATTCGTAACGGTGGGGTGATCCAGGTTCAAATAACAGACCCGGTCCCCAAGGCGAGTGGCCTCCACCCTATACCGCCCCTCTAAACATCGAGATATGCCTGAGAAAGAATCAGCGGAGCCCCCAATACATCGCGACTGACCTATCGGTAGATGGGAGACAACTCACGCGGCATTTGGGCCGCCCCCGCCGCTGGAACCGTCACCTCCTGATTCTCCGGCTTATTCTCGGCCATTTCTAGAAAAACCTAACCAAGAAAAAACACCACGTGAGGCCATGATCGAACTAAAAACAGAAGAGGAAAATAAAATAGAAGAAATGACCCACAACGAAGGCGCAACACGGCCGAGATTCGCCAAAGAGAAGGCGAGAGAAGAAAGCACCAGGAGATCATCAGCAGAAAAAGAACAAAGCAAAAAGCAAAAAAATACTAACCTGGAAATGAAGAGCAGAAGAAGAACGCAAGCTTCCTGAAGTGAAGGAAGAACAACAATGGAGTTTGGCAGAGAGAAGATTATCTTCAGAGAGAATGAACGAAAGAGGGAAGAAAAAAGTGGAAACTATCTTCCCTTCTTCCTCCTATAATTCGAAATTAATATAAATATGATTCTTTTTAATAGAACATTAAAATAGACTTTACTTATTATATATTATAAAAATTAAAATAATTTATATCTGTATCTAAAAAACTCCCAAATAAAAATATAAAGTCTACCGTCTATATAAAATATATATTAAAATGTATAATAAATTGAAAATAAATATATTTCGAATAATGGTATTTGAATAAGTGGTTTTAGTTAATCAAGTTTAATAAAGTGATTTAGTTTTATGCTAAATAGAATATTATTTCGATGTCAAAGTGTATAAAAAATTACACATAAATAAGGTTTTATTTGACATTAAAATAGTCTTTTATTTAGCATAAAAATAAATGATTTAATTGAATTTAATTGATCAAAATCACTTATTGACATGGAATTATTATATAGAAATCCCAACTATTTTTTTTCCTTTCAAAATTCTTCTTCCGAACAATAGTGTTCGTTTTTGTGTGTTATATAAATGTTGGCTTTGTCTACGTCCCCTTTGCCTCTTTTCACACCGACGAATTTTGTGGTTGCAAAATCAAATTTACAAATAATAAAAATTAATTAATAATTAAACAAAAATAATCAGAGTAAACAACAAACATAAAAGCAAGCAAATTAAACAAGCCTGCCTTATGAAGAAGCGACAAAATCAAAAGGAGCCAAACTAAAATTTAATTTTTTGCTTTTAGATGAAAAAGGTACAAAATGATATCTCATTAACTATATCAACATACAGTTGATCTATTTCATGAACTGATTTCTATAATAAAATTAGTCGCACCGACCCATCAATATTTACACTAACACCTTGTATAGTATTTTGTATTCTTAGTGGCCAACTTGATCTTTTACACTAACACCTTAAATTATTAATTTTGATGTGCATGGAATAGATTTATACGAAAAAACTTAAACCAACGCCTTAATCCAACAATCCAGCGCTATGTTTTTTTAGTTTCAAAACTTTTAAAATATTTTTAACTAATTGCCGATAAAAAATAATAAATAATAGATTGTGCTATCTATAACGTTGTTGGTTTTATGCATTCCAAAAACATACAAGTATTTAATTATTTATTATGATAATGTGAATTGTAGCACAGGGAAATTAAACTTACACTAGCTTGGCATTTGCTAAGAGTAAACCTTATGAAATAATTTATGTGCTTAATTAATAACATTATCAAAAACCTATGGAGGATTATGTATAAAATTAAAACCTAATGATACATGCGCCTAATTATTACTTCATATGAACGATATACATATAATTTTTCCGGATGAAAATTCAAATATTAAAATGATATACTATTAGTAGTAGAAATTTTTTCCTAAGTATTCCAAAAAATATTAATCTTTCAATATTTTTAGCCGTTAATAATTTCAATAATATACCTTTTATAATAAAAATTAATAGCTAAAACTATTATAATAACATTAATATTTCTTGTATATTTAAAAACTTCCACTAACATAGTAACATATGAATAATATTGATAAATATTAGCATAGCAACTATATAATAAAATACTAGAAGTGAAGGGAATCTTCTTCATCATCAGGTTTAGGAAACTCATTCAAATCAGGTTTCTGAAGGAGAGAAGGAGTAGTTGAACAATTATGGTTGGAAGATGCATGATTAAGTGCTGTTTGAATAGCATCAACTCTTGCTCCAACTTGTGTTGCTCTTTTTCTTATGCAATCAGCTGACATGTCACGTTCTTGCAACAAACAACCGCCACCACCATCATCTTTCCTTTCTTGATCTTGGAACAACAACTCCGGGAAGTTGAGCCGCGCCGACGGCCCGCGAAGGTAGAACACGGCCGTGTCGTATGCTCGCGCCGCCGCTACCGGTGTCATGTAGGAGCCTAACCATATCCTTGACCTCTTGTTAGGTTCTCTAATCTCCGCCACCCATTTCCCCCACTTCCTCATCCTTATTCCTTTGTAGGGTTTGTTTGGTTGTTTCTCTCTTTGAATCTTCGGCTTCGTCTTAATAGGATTTTTGCTCCTGCTTTTACTTCCATTTCCATCTCTTATTGATGAGTTTGTTGAACAAAAATAATCTCTATCTTCCATATTTAGATGTCTATAACCCAAACTATATATGATATAAAACAAGCATTGTCTTAGAAGGATATTTATACATGTGTTTACAGGGGAATCAAACTTAAAGGGGAGATTATTCTATTCAGACCTAGAATACACTTGACTCTAGAACAACAATATTTTTCCATAGGTGATACTAATTTTTTTTAATAGAGAATACTAAGTACTTTGATGGAAAGAAAGAAAAAAGAAAATTTCAACGTGTCATATCATAGGGTTGCCACGTTGATTTTAATTCCTTCTGAATAAATTAAATTCAACTATGGCCGACACAAAACATCACAAGTAGCCATCTAGTCTATCAAGTATATAAGTACGTGACGATGAAATGCCATGGTATATACACATAATACACAAAGAATAAGTAGTTAAAATACATTCTCGCAAATATATGATTATTTCTATGAACATATATATGATACAAGGAAGAAGAAAGTTTGAGTCTCATGCCGCATGTACAATTACTCTTATGTTTTTCTTTTTATGATGTATTAAAAATCCAATATTACACATGGGTTCTTACATTGATTAAACAATCAAAATGTAAGCCACTTTATTTAATTAATTAATGTTAATGTTAATAAAGTCACGCAATTTAAGATCTTGTGGTAGAAAATTAGTTTTAACTAATGTTATTTAATTTCTCTAATGTTATTAATGTTACTGTATCTATTATAAGGTCTATTAATATGAAGGTTGATTGATACATGGCTTGAAACATAAGTAATTTTTGTTATTTTCTCAACTATAGCAATTGCGGTAACAACATTTGGATTATATGTATGGTGAGTTTGGTCATGCAATGATGATGATGATCATATTGATGAATGTGAATGTATGATAAATTTTGGTTGGTGGAAAACAAAATGGACAGGTGGAGAGATCAAAGAGAAGACTCAAGTCGGTGGCAATAGATAGATGAATATGAACTATGAAGAGATGCATTTGGAATCATGAACATACGTATAAATTATGTTAGGTGTTCATAGAAAAAATAGTTACTAATTAGTTATTTTAAATATTTAAAATATTTTATTATATTATTATAAATAAATTTAACGGTCTCGCTATTTGAACAAGTGGTTTTACTAACCAAGTGGTTAACCAAGCAAATAACAAATAACACCACCACTCGCAGTAGGGAACACATGTTTACACGCATACGCACTACTGAAATAAAAGCGTAACCGACTACTCTTCTACTCTCACCACCACTTCTCAGATTCACGAACATTCAATTCCTCTTCATCATCCTTCGTCAACGTTGTCTTCTTGATCCTCCGTCGTCGTGGTCGTCCTCATCATCTTCTTCTTCCTCCTCCTCCTCCTCCTCCTCCTCTGTTTTATATTCATGTTGTTGTTGTTGTAGCAGCTGCTACTGTTGTTGTTGTTGCAGCTGTTGCTGCTGTTGTTGCTACTGCTATTGTTGTTGCTGTTGTGCAGAAATATGAAACAATAATGCGCAGAAATAGAAAGCAATATTGCGCAGAAACAGAAAGTAATAATGCGCATAAATAGAAAGTAATAATGCGCAGAAATAGAAAGCAATATTGTGCAGAAATAGGAAGCATAAATGCGCAGAAACAGAAAGCAATAATGTGCAGAAATAAAATCATATTCTTCTTCCTTCCTTCCTTCCTTCATTCCTTCTTCCAATTCTGAATATCCATCTGTTTTTATTGTTGTTGTTGCTGATGTTGATGTACATAAATATGAAGCAATAATGCGCAGAAATAGAAAGCAACATTGTGCAGAAAAAGAAAGCAACATTGCGCAGAAAACAGAAAGCAGTAATGCGCAGAAATAGAAAGCAATATTGTGCAGAAACAGAAAGCAATCATGCGCAGAAATAAAAAGCAATAATGCGCAGAAATAAAATCTTTTTCTTATTTCCTTTCTTCATTCCTTCTACCAAGTCTGCATCTGCATCTTCTTCTACTTGTTCTTCTTCTTTTTCTTTCTTTCCTTCCTTCTTCCATGTCTACATCTGCATCATCATCTTCATCATCATCATCATTATCATCATCTTCTTCTTCTTCTAACAACAGAAAACGAAGAAGAAAAGGACGATGAAAGTTGCAGAACGAAATCTAACAGCAGAGGAAGCCGAAAACGATGATGAATCACGCAAATAAAACTAAGAAAATGAGAAACGAAAAGCAACAGATTTGATTGTTTATTTGCTTGGTTAAAGCACTTAGTTTGACGTTATATTAAGGGAAAATAGCGCGTGTTGTAGTTTGCTTAAACCACTTGTTCACCTAGAATTATTGTAAATTTAATTATATATAAAATAAGAATATGAATATCTAAATATATATATTTTTTAAAATACCTTTCAATATACAATTTATAGAAACAATAATTCTTGCTGACCAAGTGGCTTTGTTCAACCAACTGGTTAGCCAAATAAATTTTCTCACACGCTAATTCTAGGGCTGGAAGTGAGCCGAGTTAGGCAAAGCTCAATCTCGGCTCACGAAAATTAAGCTTGGCTCACGACGCAGCTCATTAACAATCGAGCCAATTTCTTAATCTCAAACTTGGCTCATCGAAAGCTCATAA
The DNA here is from genome assembly GCA_036250425.1 of Stylosanthes scabra. Lineage (NCBI taxonomy): Eukaryota > Viridiplantae > Streptophyta > Magnoliopsida > Fabales > Fabaceae > Stylosanthes > Stylosanthes scabra. The sequence goes on along the minus strand of JASCZI010091518.1, from coordinate 7,610 downwards.
GCCAGCACGAGCTGGCTCAAATAACATAAATATAATATAAAGTTTTATATCATTCAATTATAACGTAACACATATATAAACAATGGTGTTAAGTAATCAACAAAAAATTAGCCAACATCAAAAATAATATAAAAAATTCAATACATTTGCAATTATTATTTTACCTTTATTTTCAATTTGGCTAATATATAAAACAATACCTTTATATAGTAAGGAATTCGTGATTTATACTTTGAATATTATGTGTGTTAATAATTTAATAAATAAATAAATATTTCTATATATTTTCGAGCCGGCTTACGAGCTAATGAGCTGAGCTTATCCAAACTCAAGCTCGGCTCATTTAATTTTCGAGCTCAAATCTAGGCTCAAACTCAGCTCACTAGCTCACGAGCCCAACTTATCGAGCCGTTAACGAGTTGAGCTCGAGCTAGCTCATGAGTTGGCTTGACTCACTTACAGCCCTACGCGCCACTCACCTATTATTATAACTAATACAACGATTTCAACACGCCAATTTTCAATTCTGTTTTGTATCCGTTCTTTCTTCGAGCTCGTTTCTTCGTTCTTCTCATTCTCTTTGTTTTCGTTCTGAATTTGATGATTTTGCAACTCTTTTTACCTCGTGATTCTGCAATTGTTTATGCTCTGTTTTCCTTAATTACAATGCAGAGAACGACGTTTTACGTGAGGTACGTTCATTTTTTAATTCCGCAATGTTATTAGATTTGATCTTCGTTTTCCTCTTCTTTTTCTGCTGTTAGATTCTGTTATTGATTCTCGTTGTTTGTTTTCGTTTTGATTTTCGTGATCTATTTGTCATCGTTTTCATGTTCGTTTTCTTTTGTTTGATTTGATTTCTGAGTTTTGTAATTTACGTTGTGGTAGAATGGAAGCTTCTAGTTCACATACATCATTGGAATTAGATTCAGATCCTTCATGTGAATCAGAGAATATAGAACATGTTTTAGTGCATTTTTTGGTGCATTCTTTGAGATTGATTTAATGTGTTGCTGCGGTTTTCTTATTATTTCGGTGCATTTTAGTATTATATTTGTGTACATTTTAGCTTTTTATTTCGGTGTAGTCTGTGAGATATTGATTTAACGTGATGCTGTTGTTTTCTTATTATTTCGGTGCACTTTAGTATTATATTTGTGTACATTTTAGCTTTATATTTCAGTGCAGTCTGTGAGATATTGATTTCCTTAGTTTTGAGTTTTACAACAACAATAGCAGCATCAACAACAATAACAACAATAACAATATAAAACAAAGAAGAAGAAGAAGAAGAAGAAGAAGAAGAAGAAGAAGAAGAAGAAGAAGATGATGATGATGATGATGATGATGATGATGATGCAGAAATAGAATAAGGAAGGAAGAAGTAGGAGGAGTAGGAGATTGATTTAACGTATTGCTATTTGTTTTCTTATTATTTTGGTACAGTTTAGTATTATATTTGTGTACAATTTTATATTTCGGTGCAGTCTGTGAGATATTGAATTTTTCTGTTTTGAGTTTTATGACAACAACAGTAGCATCAACAACAAAAACAACAACAACAATATAAAACGAAGAAGAAGAAGAAGAAGAAGAAGAAGAAGAAGAAGAAGAAGAAGAAGAAGAAGAAGAAGAAGAAGATGATGATGATGATGATGATGATGATGATGATGTAGACATGAAAGAAGGAAGGAAGGAATAAAAAAAAAAAGATAGAGTACATTTGAGTGCTAACTTCCGATATTGTAATTCCTTAAGTACATTTGTATTGTGGTATGGAGTGTGATCACGTCATATATGTGTTGTATTTATTATTCTAGTGGAAGCCTAGCTAAAATGTGGTTGTTCTCTTTAAATCGCAGTTTTTAGTGTTCACTTTTAATGTGATCATGTCATAATATTTGTATACAGTTTAAAGTAATATTTATGTACAATTCATAGTATTATTTCGGTGTAGTTTAGCTTCATATTTCGGTGCATTCTTTGAGATTGATTTAACATATTGCAATTTGTTTTCTTATTATTTCGGTGCACTTTAGTATTATATTTGTTTACAGTTTAACTTTATATTTCGGTGCAGTTTGTGAGATATTGATTTACCATGTTGTCGTGGTTTCCTTATTATTTCGGTGCACTTTAGTATTATATTTGTGTACATTTTAGCTTTTTATTTCGGTGTAGTATAACTTTATATTTGTGTACATTTTACAACAACAGCAGCAGCAGCAACAACAGCAACAACAACAAAGACGAAGAAAAAATTGCAGACATGAAGGAAGAAGAAAAAGATGACGAAAAAGAAGAAGTTGCAGACATGAAGAAAAAAGAAGAAGAAGACGACGACGGGGGGAAAGAAGACGACGACGACGAAAAAAAGGAGTAGGAAGAAAACGACGACGGCGATGGAGGAGGAAGAAGACAACAATGACGACGACGGAAGAGAAAGAAGATGACAAAGGCGCTGGTGCTGTGATTGGGAAGCTTTGGGGTGAGAGTGGTGGTGTTATTGATAATTTACTTGGTTAATCATTTGGTTGGTAAAATCATTTGTTGAAATAACTGATTGTTATAGAGAATTATTTTATTAAAGCTAATAATTAAATTTATAATTATAAATTTAAATATAACATATTTATTATTTTAATTAATTTTAATATATTATTTATATTTAATTTATAAAATATAAATTTAACGAAATAAAAATATAGAATAGAATATGTAAGTTTTGGTCCACGCAATAATGGAAGTAAGAGCACACGTGTAATGGAGAATACATAGTTGAGTTTGAGGGCTTCTTTTTGTTTGGTTGGTTCCGAAGTCCAAATTATAGCAAGTATGGTTACATAATAAATAAAAGAGAAAGTTTTCATTATCAATAATTATTTAAACGACACTAATCAATAGAAATTTTTTTTTTCATGGCTTTATCTTTTTTTTTCTAACTCTTCCTTTTTTTTTAACAATTTTTTTCTTTTAAAACTATTATTGATTATTATTGATCATCAATTTATTAATTACGTAGCATTGTTATAAATAAAATATCAACTAAAGTAAAAAAACAAAAAAATAAATTGCATAAAGTTAATCACTGAAAATAGTGGAACACAAATTATGAAAATAATAAAAAATAAATCATCTGAAATAATAAAAAATAAATTATTAAAAAATAATAGATAACAACTTATTTAAAATAGTAAATACAATAAATCATAAGAAATAATTATTAGTTAATTGTTGTTTAAAAATTATTATCACTAATACTTATTCTTTTAAATTAGGTTTATATGATTTCTTTTAAAATTGGCCTCATCTATCAAAAATCAAAATTATATATTAAAATGAAAATTTCTTAAAAATGAGAATAATGATCAAGTGATTTGATGTAATCATTTTTTGAATTAGTTTGTAAGATGAATTATATTTATCTTAGTGCATAAATTAAATTGAAATGATCGTAATTCTACATTATCCGTACATTAAATTAAACTAACCATTACAAATATAAGTATTTTTTTTATAATTCAATTCAGAGCACTCCAATTTATCTTGCATGGATATTTTGTGATAATTATTAGCTAATTTTTGTATGATGCGTAGAATTTTCAATTTTCTATATATTTGTTTTATGAAAATCTTGTCAATAGCTAATTGGCTAGCTTTGAATTATTAATGAAGAAATACTAATCATTATCCACTTGCATTGAACTGTTAAGAATAACATGTTTATCAACGCCACCAAATACCGATAAATCCATTCAGTTCACTGATTTTGATGTGCTTAGACTTTTTTAAAGTGGTGGCCTCCATTAATCAATCAATTACTACTAATTTTTTCGCACACTAATGATTTTTTTTTAAAAAAAAATGAGTGTACTATGTGCATTTATTAATATTTTAAAATTTATTATGAGCAAGAGAATTTTTTTTCAAAAAAAAAAAATGAAAGGTGAGCCTCAAGAATATTAGTATATATCTCATTTGGGTTAGGAAATATTTTGACTAGATTTGAACCCAAGTCACCAATAACTTTATCTTAAATTCTTGATGATGAGTAAAAAAGTTCTATTTTTTTTAACTCAAATTATATTACTGGTTTTAATTTTCTCTCAATAACACTTTAATTGTGATTGTTAAGTAAGTATATTAATTAATGAGTTTATCTATTCAAACACCCAAGCATTAACAAAATTCTTTTATTCTGTTATATTTTTACACAATTATTTTAAAATAGAAAGAGTGTTTGTTAAGAAGACAATGTAAGTGTAATAGAAATATAATATTTGTATATGATTTTTTTTAATTAGGTTAAACTTTTGAAAAAAAGTTATAACATATAATACTAGTCCGGAGTTTGATTATAAAACAAAAAAATTAACATAAGACAAATAAAAAAATAAAAAAATATAAATATGTTTAAATATTCACTTATTTTATACTAAATGATTACAAAATTTATTTTGTTATATATTTGATGGGATGATACTTGTTTTAAACTCAATGATCACATTTATATTGGTTCATGTTGGTTCATGTTGGTTAGCAAAGTGTTGGGCACCTAGATTTATTTTATAATAATTTATGTATGAAAAAGATTAGGGAGCCAATATATTATAGTCAATAGGGAGCCAACACATAATTATGAATGATAACTCATATAAATTTTGGATGATAACTTAATCTTGGATATAACTATAACTCATATAAATTTTGAATGATAATTTAATTATTGGCTTTCTAATGACTCCCTAACATTGGTTCTCTTCTTATTAATTTAAATTTTTTTGGATATTCATTTGCCCCAAATTGCATTATTTGTCGGATGTTGGGTCATCATCATCATTAGCATGATATGAAATTAATAAGGACATTCACCAAAGCTTCATGCTCAACGGCAGATATCATTTTCTTTTCTTCCAATTATCAAACGACCAGTTAATTCAGTTGCATTGTTACATTTTTATTTGGACGCTTGTTAATATATAAATAAATAAAATGATTGCTTTAAAAAAAGTTAAGCAAATAGTTTCTTTATATTTTGTAGAACGTTACACAAGAAAATGACATAAGTAGTGCATGTATCTCAATTATCTTAAAGAGTTAGGAGAACTTCCATTCACTACTTTGCCTTCAACTTGAGACTAAAGAAAAAAAAAAAAAGAGATTAATGACTTTTCCAACATTCAGTCGGCAGACTCTAATTCTGATCATTTGGATACATACTTTTAATAAGATTATATATGTATATCATGATGCATTTGAAACTAGTTTCTTGTTAATATACTAAGATAAGAGAAATTATATTGTAACTAATCAGCTAGGAAATAAAAACAATTTGATTCATGCATACTTTGCGGCGGGTAAAAGACAGAGTAGGAAATCCCATCATTCTTGTTCAAGTTGGGTTCATCTTTCTCTCATACTTAATATTTCCTTAATTTTATTATAAAACTGAAGCTATAAAGGAGAGCATAAGAGAAAATAAGAGAGAAAGCTAGAAAGAACGAGAATATAAAATTTTTATTGATTTTTGGATATGAAAAACTTATGAAATCATAATCCTATTTATAGGCGAAAATTTACCGTGCAAATAGTAACTTGATAAAGAATGGACGACCATGATTTATTAGGTTACTATGCAGCATAGTGCTGCATAGTAGTGCTGCATAGTAACCGGCGGCTGCCGACACCAATAATTCATAACACTCCCCCTTGGACGTCCATTACGGATATGCCTTATTAAAAACCTCGTCAAGAAAAACCCTGTGGGACAAAAATCTGACTGAGGGAAAAAGAGTATGATATCTTGTATGATGAGCACTGCCTCGTTAAAAATCTTGTCTGGAAAAACCCTGTGGGATAAAAATCAGATCAAGGAAAAAAGAGTACAGTCTCCCCCTGTTGGTCACATCACTTAAGATCTCGCAATTGTCGCATTCCGATCTTGTATACCAACTTTTCAAATGTGGATGTAGGGAATGCTTTTGTAAATAAGTTCGCCAAATTATCACTTGAGCGGATCTGTTGAACATCAATCGATCTTTGATTTTGAAGGTCATGAGTGAAGAAAGCCTTGTGGGAAATATGCTTTGTTCTATCACCCTTGATGTATCCACCTTTAAGCTGAGCAATACATGCCGTATTGTCTTCATATAGTGTTGTCGGAGCTATTTTCCCATCAGACAACCCGCATGATGATTGAATATATCCAATCAAATTTCTCAGCGAGAAGCATTCACGACTTGCTTCATGTATTGCAAGTATTTCGGCATGATTTGAAGAAGTCACAACTATAGTATGTTTCGTAGATCTCCAAGATATGGTTGCGTCACCAAATGTAAACAAATAACTTATTTGAGATCTACCTTTATGGGGATCAGATAGATATCCCGCATCTGCATAACCCACCAGTTGTGGTTTTGATTTATATTTATAAAGTAACCCCATATCAACCGTTCCGCGAAGATACCTAAAGATTTGTTTAATTCCAGTCCAATGTCTTCTGGTTGGAGATGAACTATATCTTGCTAATAAATTTACCGCGAATGATATGTCCTGTCGCGTATTGTTAGCAAGATACATCAATGCTCCAATATCACTGAGATATGGTACTTCAGGACCAAGGACCTTTTCATTATCTTCTTTAGGTCGGAATGGATCCTTTTTCACATCTAATGATCTTACAATCATTGGGGTACTTACTGGATGTGATTCATTCATGTGAAATCTTTTGAGGATTTTCTCTGTGTAAGTCTTTTGATGAATAAATATTCCTTTTGTTATATGCTCGATGTGCAGGCTGAGCCAAAACTTGGTTTTTCCGAGATCTTTCATCTCGAACTCTTT
>JASCZI010091517.1:10824-24526 GCA_036250425.1 Stylosanthes scabra | reverse complement strand
ATAGTAAATCTTTTACTATAAATAGGGCTATGATTTCATAAGTTTTTCATATTCAGAAATCAATAAGAATTTCATATTCTTGTTCTCTCTATCTCTCTCTTGTTTTTTTTTATTCTCTCTTTTATAGCTTCAGTTTTATAACAATTATTAGGTTCCTCATTATATGAAAAGTATGCCTAAACTATAAAAAATATTCCTTTATATATAGGTAAATTTATATTTATGCTAATGAGGTAGTTTTTTGATCGGCCAATTGAAATTAAGTATGATGAGTTTAATATATAGATGAATCATCATAACTTTAATTAAAAATAATTATAATCATAAAAGTAAACCACAAATGTTGTTTCTAAAGTTTTTAAAAACTGGCAAAAATAATATCATTTTATAATGATAAATAAAATATGATGACAAAAATAATTTTTGATCGTTAAATTTTAAAATATCTCATAATTTTTTAAAAATATCTCCAATTAGATACTTTTGTCAATAAATTTTAAAATAATTATGGAATATTTTGATCATTAATAAAATTAAGAGTTATTTTTGTCAGTTTATTCTGAAAATTTCACGGACAATATTAATGTTTACTCCAATTATAATAAAATATATTTTGTGCACCAAAATAAACATATAAATAATTTGTAAGTGAATTTGAATTTTTTTTACTGTTACTGAATATTTGATGAGAAGAAAACAATACAAATATTATTTAATAGTTATTAGTTTATAAGGTTAATGTTAGAATATTCAATTTACTTTGATCCATTTTGCTTTTAATGTATTTAATTATAGTAAGTTGAGATATGGGATTAGGGTTTTCATCTTTAACCTAATATGATGTGAATATATATATCTCTTAAATTATTATAGTCCTAAAAACAATTTAGAAGTTAGTGGAGTGTAAAGCAACATTTTTATTTTAAACGATGGTGTGGATAAGCGAGGTTGAGCTACTCCCTATTTGTAGTAGAAAGTATAGTGATTCATTTTCGTTTAATTTCAACTTACCCCAAACAAAGGCGTGACAAAAGAGATTGAGTGAGTCCCTTTTTTTATTGTATCAATAACCAATACAATAATCATATAAAAAGTAGAGTAATTTCCCTCCATTCAATTTTAATCTACCTTTTTTCAATTTTTAAATCTTTTTATTCAATTTCAGTCTTTATTTTTCTCATTTATCCTTTGTTTCATACGACCATAAAATAATAATAAAAAAATTGAAAAGTGTCAAATAGCAATATATGTGGATGGCAATTGGCAAGCAATAAAAAGAGCAAGAATTGAATAAAATAATACAAAAGGAAAAGCCCGGGATATATGCTATTCTAAAATTGAAAAATAATAATAAAAAAAATTCATATAGTACGTATATGCTTAAACAAGAACAAATAAAGTTATCATTTATTTTTTTTCTGGAAAAAAAAAACTCACTGGTTCATATAAATATCTGGCCTACTATACTAAAAGCTTGATTAATTTATGACTCGATGTGTAAAAAGTTTAGATGGGGTTTGAGGTATTCGAATAAGAATTTCTTTTTTTGTACGAGTTTATATTAAAAATGATGTGTGTATATACACTAAAAATTACCATCAAATTGACTATCATGGATTTCAATATATATATATATATATATATATATATATATATATTTATTGATGATTAATTATTGAAAAAATCTACTATAATTGAGTATATATAGGTGTCATTTTAGAGCTAGGTTAAGGCTTATGCGGCACAAATAAGGAATAAGAAAATAAAAGAGTTAGGAATAAAATTAATGTTTACCCAAATATGAGGGTAAAATTGATATTTCACCTATACAAATAACAAGAATATAAAGTGGTTCTATTATTATTATTATTATTATTATTATTATTATTATTATTATTAGGGTAATGTTATTTGAACTAGTGATTTGACTAACAAGTTCAACCAAGTGATTTATTTCTATACTAAATAAAATATTATTTAGGTGTCAAATAGTATAAAAAATTGCACATAAATAAAGTTCTATTTGACATCAAAATAAATTTCTATTTAACAAAAAATAAATGACTTGATAAGACTTAATTGGCCAAAATCACTTCACATGGAATTATTGATTCTGATATATGGAAGAATATTCGCGTTATGTAACTGAATATTTCATTATATACAACATTTTTATCATGATAGAAATGTAGTTATAAAATTTGATACGATACATGACTTAATTAAAAAATATATATAAATATTTAATTGAAAATTTGGTACATAAAATTACAAAAACCAATAAAATAATTAAATCTTTTAAAGAAATTAACTGATGTTAGGCTGATGAAAAATTAATTGCTTAGCGTTATTATATTCCCGTAAAAAATAATAGTAATAATTATCGTTTGCAACAATTGAATAAATTATAAGTGCTAATATATATGATGAGACAATCAACCTTATCAGTATACATTTCACGGGTTGAGAAAACCTGAAAAGGATCAAATGAAGATGGTGTCCTAACAAGTTATGCTTTAAAAGTAATAGTTTTGGTAAGGAACACAATAATCTTTTGGAATTTTCAATATATTCAATATATTTAAATTCTGAAAATTTTTAATTATTATAACCTTAATAAGTGTAATATATATTTATTAGGACACTCGTTCGTATGGCCATCTAACACTATATAATAAATTCGATAATACTACATATACCACTTTACATCTCCATATATCTTATATAAACATCAGTACAGAAAAATTTACAAAACACATTATTTGGCATTGCAATCATGTCCCCATAAAGAATTAAAATAGAGAAGTATGAAAGAACAATAACACAATCACAATACAAGAGAATTAACGTGAAAACTCAAAAAATAGGAAAAAACCATGGTCGTTGCCAAACGACAATCAAGAAAATATTATGTAAAGTATTACACCTCAATATTTTCTACTCCGGCACCAAGCATACCACACACTCTCAATGACTACACCTCCACACTCTTACAAGAGAAGAACTGTAAAGTACAAGAAGTAATTTAAAAGTGTAATTTTTTATGTGCAATTTTTTTATACTATTTGACACCTAAATAATATTCTATTTAGTATAGAAATAAATCACTTGGTTGAACTTGTTAGCCAAAATCACTAGTTCAAATAGCATTACCCTAACAGAATATTCTATTATATATAATATTTTTATTAATATTAGATTTAATTACAAAATTTATATGATGTAACAAAAACTTAATTGAAATAAAAAATATAAAGAATAAATTAAAAATTTGATAAAATTATAAAAACTAACGTAATAATTTAAAATTTTTAAAATGATTTTATTTATATTATATTCTATACTATAAATTATAATCTGATCTAACCTCTAAAGTTGGCTAATGCTAACTAACTAAAAGATAGGCGAAGCTATAATAATATTTAGGAAGGGGTTAAAAATTAGTTTACAATAATACATAAAATAAAATATAAAATTTAGAGGGCTAAATTGAAAATTACTCATAACTGCTTTATTCCTGTACTCTTTTTACAATAAATTTCTTTTGGGTTAGTTTAATTAATTTCCCAAATTTCTTTTTTTAATTATTATAAAATAACTTTTTTTTATAATAATAGTGTATAATTAAATTATAGTAATATATTATATAGTAAATGTTACGGTACCTTCTCTTTTTTGAGAGAATAATTTACCCTCTCTAACTTATTGGTTCACAATTAACTTAATAAATAATCTTTTTTAGAGTTTAACGTATAATCTTATTCAAAGGATTTTTTATGATATTTTGTGTTTTTTCCTAAAAGATATATAAATAATATAATATTTTCTTTATTTATTTTTCTCTGTCATACAAAAAGAACAAGTGATATAATATATCATTTTTTTCATTCTATATGGTCATTCTAAATCATATTCAATAAAAAATAAAAAGTAGATAAATAGTGATATATATTCCGACTGAAAAAAAATTATTTATTGAATTAATTATGAACTAATAAACTAAAAATGATAAATTACCTCTCAAAAAAGAAGATACCATTACAGTCATCATATTATATTATATTATATTAATGTTAAGTCCATTGAGAGAAAAGGAGCATTCAAACTTGGACTGATAGATACTTAATTTTATAAAACAATAAAGGAGACATATAATGGGCAAGTGACATCAATTTGGAGCACTAAACTAATAGAAAAGAAAGAGGGGTATATATATCATGGCAAAGTAAATTGGACTTATTGGTCATAATCTTCTTTCTTTCCAAAACTGGACAAAAGGGGTTATCTCATATCTCATATTTGGGTTACAAAGACATTTCCTTTTTCTAATTAAAAAACAACAAAACACAAAAACATCTTTAACAACCCCACATACATCACTATTATTATTATTATTATTATTAGAGCTTATGCTATTTCATTGTGTGCTTCTCATCACGAAATAGAATATGCTACTCACACTTTTTGTGTGTCCTTTCTCCTTTGTGACAGAGAGATGCATCAACATGTTCACACCTCACACCTCACACACGCAAATATTGTATTATATATATAAGTTTAGGAAACAAATCTCTACTTCAATTCATCTCTAATTTTTCTCTCTTGTTTAAAACAAAAAATGGGTTCACCAGCAAAAAATAAGGATTTTGAGTCAAATAACAATAAGGGAGAAGAGATGAAGATAAAGAGATCTTGTTCTTCTTCTTCTATACCTATAATCTTAAGATATGCAGATTGGGTTGATGTTTTGCTAATGTTAATGGGTGCTGTTGGGGCAATTGGAGATGGCATGTCCACAAACATTCTTCTCATCTTCGCTAGCAGAATCATGAACAGCTTAGGATATGGCAACCAACAACAACAAAGTAGTAGCAGTGACAACAACAATTACATGTCCCAGGTTGAAAAGGTACTGCTCTATTTAATTTAAGGTTTCTTAATTTGTTCACACTACTTTCTCTAATATACACCACATATTCTAATTAACCATTTTTTCTTTTTTTCTTTATGGTTTACAGTGCAGCTTGTATTTTGTATACTTGGGCTTAGCAGTGATGGCGGTGGCTTTCATGGGTAACATCATTCACTGTTACTTTTAATTAGTACATATGAAACATGAATTATTGAAACCCTAAAATCTAGACCTCTATATACACAAAGTTAAGTTATTAATTGAGAGAAAAATTTTAATAATATATATATTTATTAAAAGAATTAAAAATTTCTATATATTCATAATAACTGTAAGAGAAAATTAAAACAAAAAAATATATATATAGTAATTAACAAAGTGAAGAATTGATGATTAATTTGCAGAAGGGTACTGTTGGAGTAAAACAAGTGAGAGGCAGGTGTTGAGAATTCGGTACAAGTATTTGGAAGCTGTTCTAAGACAAGAAGTGGGGTTTTTTGAATCACAAGAAGCAACTACTTCTGAAATCATCAACTCCATATCAAAGGACTCTTCTCTCATCCAAGAAGTCCTAAGTGAAAAGGTTCAATTTCATTATAATTATTAATTGATTATTAACTCATTATTTCTTTATTTATTTCATCCTAGCTAGCTTATAATTAGCTTCTTGCTTTTCATGATTTAATTTTAAATTATTAAACTCCAGTCTCATTATATAGCAGTCAAATGAAATTTATTGAAATAGATCAAATAATTTACTAAATTGATAATAAATTTGAGATAATTATTCTTAATTTATCAATATAAGAAAGTAATACACTTTTACAAGCTATCATCACAATTTACAACTACTGTAATTGCAATTATAAACTTTTCTTTAATAACTTTTATACCTCATAACTATAATTTAAACACTTTTTCTTATACTTAAACAAGAATTTAATCTTAATATCTGGCCCTAAATTAAAATAGTTATACACATGACCATATTAATAAAAATAACTACTTTTTTTTATTATAAATGATCATCTAAGAAAATAAATATAATTAAACAACTGTAAAAATGTTTTAAAATTAATCTCTTTATGTAAAAATGTTTTAAAATTAATCTCTTTATACAGTAATAATCAACTTTTTTTTTTCTTTTCTGCCAAAAATATTGGTGCTAACATGTCTCTTTATCCCTTTGGGTTTTCTCAGGTGCCACTATTCTTAATGCATTCATCATCATTCATCTCTGGGATTGCTTTTGCAACCTACTTCTCATGGAGACTGGCCTTAGTAGCGTTCCCAACACTTGTTCTTCTCATAATCCCTGGAATGATCTATGGGAAATACCTAATCTATTTGTCAAAGTCATCCGCCAAGGAGTACGGCAAGGCGAACGCCGTCGTCGAGCAGGCGTTAAGCTCCATCAAAACCATTTATTCCTTCACCGCCGAGAGGAGAATCCTTGTGAGGTATTCAGAGACATTAGAGAGAACTTCAAGGCTTGGAATCAAGCAAGGTATAGCTAAGGGTTTAGCTGTTGGAAGCACAGGTTTGTGTTTTGCAATTTGGGCTTTTCTTGCTTGGTATGGAAGCCATTTGGTTATGTACAAAGCTGAAAGTGGTGGAAGGATCTATGCTGCTGGAATTTGCTTCATCATGAGTGGACAGTAAGTATATATTTTTTCTTACATTTTTTACTCCTTCTTTTAATTTTTTTATATAAGAAATTAATTATTTTTGGAAATTTATACTAATTATAAATAATAATTGATAAATTATATATAGGTGTGAATTAGATATATACAATAATCATGAATTAAGTGTCATATGAAATGTTTACTTTACTAATAAGATGAAGCTACTGTTGAATATTCATACCTAATTAGTATATCTAACTGTCTAAGTATATTTTCTATGAATTTCAGGAAATTTTGATACATAAAATAATTGTTTTATTTACTATTTGGATATTTAAGGATATAGCATATAAAAAATATATTCTAATAATTTAAAAAATTGTCTCATTTAAAAAATTATTTTGTCATCATTGAATGTGATTATAATTTTATTTTTTATCTGTTAACATATCTATAATAGTATCTATTAAATAATTATTTAATAAAGACAGCTATTTTGAACTATCGAAATAATATAATTTTAACTGGCTAGTTGAATTAAATAGATTTTTTTTTTTAAAATTTCCACTCATGGATATGTTTGATTCCAACATAATTTTAGTACATTTAGTGAATAAAGATGCAAATTGGTATCAGATGACTACTGGATCTTATAAATAATCAATAATTAAATAATGGGACAGCTAAAATGTTCATAAAATCTATGTAATGCTGAAAGGATCTAACAACTAATTAACATGCAGTTGCCAACTTGTCACAGTAGTTTTATATTACTTCCTGCCCTAGCTAGCTAGTTATACACTGAAGCAATAATTACCCTTTATTTGATCTGAGGAAATGGTATTAACTAAAAGTTATTAGTTTAGCTGCGTGATAATATGGGATGATAATCATGAATGTCACTCTAGAAAAGTGTTGATCTTAATAATATCTTTGACCAGTAGTGTATCAAATATTTTACTCGCTTAATTACTATTTGAGGGAAAAGCTTTAGTATTATTATTGTCTCAATTAATTAAAAGAAGAGAGTATTGGAAAGAAAGAAAGAAAGAAAGAAAGAGTGTCTAATAATGCTGCTCCTTTGAAAAAAGTGATTAAAGCATTTTGATTAAAGGCAAGAGTATGTACTTAACAGGGAAAGATTACTTTAGTGCACTAGATTTTCTTCTTTTTTAAGGAGAAAATTTTTTTTAAAAAAAAATCATTCTAGTGCACTAGCTAGTAGTTTATCTGTTCTGGTGTATGTCATAGTTTAGATTAGATGATCTCCTTTGGCTTAGTAAATTTTCTATTAAGCGCAATAATAGCTTCTTCAAAGTGCTTTATTATGATGAATTGATTATATTGTTTGACGCTAAACTAATTAGTTAATTAAACCTATAAAGAATTAATTAATATTGATATTGCTTCGTTAATCATTATTTATAATCTCTTCTTATTATTTATTTTTCATCAATGACTTAAAATGACGAATTAACGTGAATATGAATCTAATAAGAGCCATATTTAATACTGTCAGTATAAAATCAACCAATCAAGTTCATATATTTACATGATTGATGTGATAATGCATGATTAGTTATATGTGTAAAATATTTTTATGCTGAAACGGTATATAATTAAATTTAATTTTAAACGGAATATATTTTATAATTGAAAATCATGGGAAAAATATTTAAAATGCTTCTAAAACTATGCTACTTTACTAGTAATTACACTGAATTCTAGAAGAACAGAGAAATTAATTCTAATTCAGTACTGATTAATTACACTGCTAATTCTAGAAGACAAAGAAATTAATGCTAATATTATATATTGTGACAAAAACGAACAATATGATGTAGATCCCTTGGAGTGGTACTTCCAGATTTGAAGTACTTGACAGAAGCATCAGTAGCATCCACAAGAATCTTCAACATGATTGACCGAACACCACTAATTGATGGAGAAGACACAACAAAGGGAACAGTGCTAGAGAAAATGAATGGGAAGCTAGACTTTGAACATGTGAAGTTCACATACCCATCAAGACCAGACAACCTAGTACTGAATGACTTCAATCTGAGAGTTGAATCAGGGAAAACGGTTGCACTTGTGGGCGCAAGTGGGAGTGGGAAGTCAACGGCAATAGCATTGTTGCAAAGATTCTATGATGTGGATGAAGGTGTTGTGAGGGTTGATGGTGTTGACATAAAGAGGTTGCAGTTGAAGTGGTTGAGGGGTAAAATGGGGCTTGTGAGCCAAGAACATGCATTGTTTGGGACATCTATTAAGGAGAATATTATGTTTGGGAAGCTTGATGCTACCATGGATGAGGTTGTTGCTGCTGCTACTGCTGCTAATGCTCATAACTTCATTAGGCAGCTTCCTCAGGGTTATGAAACCAAGGTAATATATATCTACTGCCCTTAATTCATTTTTGTTTTAAGCTGAACATACACTAGACTAGAGTGACTAAAAGTACTTTTCTTTAATTTTTTAAAAAAATTACAAATTAATATTTGATTTAAAAAGTATAAACAAAAATAATTTTTAAATATTTTTTATTTACTTTAAAAAAAAGTTTGGCAAATTCAATACTAAAGTTACAAAGAAATTTAAATTTTCTATTTTTATTATTTTATAAGAAATTTTGAATTTTTATTTTTATTGGTATTTAGACTTCTTATTAACAATATGACTAATCTGATTTTTAAAAAATGGGATTGTGTTCTTTAGCATTTGTTTAAACTTTAGACTACTAAAATTAAAGGAAATTGTGACCTTATAATTGAAAAAAAAATATATTTCATTTCTATATGGTTATTTCGGAATAAAAAAATTGACACACATATATATAACATCACTCATTTTATTCTCATGATCTCCTTTTAGAAAATAATTTATAGGAATACAAGAATTGGATTCTCTTATTAATATTGGACACACACATATATATAACATTTCCTATAATTTAAGGAAACTATTTCATTATCTCCTTAATTAATATAAGTGATCTTTTAAAATAGAAAACCTAGCAAACTATTTTTTAATTCTAAAGCATTTCTAGTCTAAAATATTAAATAGATATATTTACTTTATGAACGGTGTATACAAAAATTGTCCACTAATATAAAATATATATTCTAATATAACATACGCATTAAAATTAATGAATCAATTAATATATAATGACGGGTTTGTGTGGTTAATTTTAATTAATATACAAATATAATTTTTTTTTACTCAATCTACCCACTTGTTCATCTGTATCATTAAGATAAAATTGAGACTAACCTAAGTATTGATGATTGCAAAGTAGATTGGGGAAAGAGGGGCACTTATTTCAGGAGGACAAAAGCAGCGAATAGCCATTGCAAGAGCCATCATAAAGAACCCAGTGATTTTGCTTCTTGATGAAGCCACCAGTGCTCTCGATTCTGAATCTGAATTACTTGTCCAAAATGCCCTTGATCTAGCCTCATTGGGCAGGACTACATTGGTATGTAATTTCAATAATCCATTTAATAATCAACATTTAATTAGTCAAAATACATTAATTAATACTCATCAAAATTATGCAAATTACCTGCATCAATTTCATGAAGTGGCATAACACCACACATGGTTTTAAGCTTTTTATCTCTTAGACTTGTTTGATAATAAAAAATAAAGGCTAAACTGTTATTTTAGTCCTCAATGTTTAACTAAAATATTAAATTAGTCCTAACATTTTCTGGAAAAATATTCATAACGTTTTAATTATTCTATTTTAGTCCAAAAAATTTAAAATGAAATAATTCAGTGTCCACGTCATTTTTTGTTATTATATATTTATATCAAATTTAATAGAGATCAACATACATTGATGTTAGTTATTTAAAACTTTTTATAACAAAAATATAATATTTGAAATTTTTTTAACTAAAATAATATAATTAAAATGTTAAGAATTAATTTAAAATTTGGATCAAATATTAGCAACTAAATCAGTAATTTATCAAAAATAGAAAAATATTAGGTGATTAACATACAAATCACAAATACATATATACATTATTATTTGCATTCGATGAGTTAAGAGTAATATTCCAAATTTTTAATCGGGCACTTTAGTTCTCTAACAAATTTTAATCATTTAATTACCAAATCAATCAGCAAACTTTTATTTCATTAGACAAATAAGTTCCACATTAGAATGTTTGATTGATTAATTTGAAAATTATTAAAAATTATTATAGATTATTAAATAACAGATTGATTTGTCCGTGAAGATTGATATGTATAATAAAATAAGAAAAATACTAAGTAGCAAACATATTATGACGAATAAGAACTCAACACATAGTCACGAATGATAATTTATATAAATTTTGGATGATAACTTAATCTTGAATATATGAGTTACGGATGATAACTTATATAAATTTTAGATGATAACTTAGTTATTGGCTCCCTAACGTTGGTTCTATTATTCATAAAATAAAATACTAGATAATCAACAAAAATCAGTCAACATTAGCCAACAACTTAAATTGGATGTTCTATTTCTTTAGATTTCGGATGTTCTATATTCTTGGGTTTCAGATATTATGTTTCTATTGTTGGTTGCTTTAGGTTTTGGATATTTTATTTCTAAGAAAAGCTACGGATGTTCTATTTCTTTAGGTTATGGATGTTCTATAAACAGTAGTTACAGATATTCAATTTTTTATTGGCTGATTGTTGGTTAAAAAATATTAGTTACCTATACTTTTTTTAAAAGAAATGATAATGCTATATGTACCATTGTACATCTCGATACATTCTATTAAAACATGAAAAATATAAATACCAGCACAAAAAAATTCACAAAACACGTGAATACAACATACGATAGCACAAAAACAGTTACATATAGCACAAAAATAATATATTTCAATATAGAAATTAAAATAGACAAAGAAAAAAAGGGGTGTGTAGAGGTGTGCACTTGGATTAATTCTAAAATAAAATGTTAGACACAATTTGATGATTGAAATTCATAATTAAGTTGTTTGACTAAATTCTTTGGGTACTGATTTGAGATATTACTGGTGACTTAGTAAACCTTTTTCATTACTTGAAGTTGAAGCTTTTCTCACTAACAAGAAGTAACTTTGATTAGGTTGTTGCACACAAGTTGTCAACTGTCCGAAACGCAGACCTCATAGCAGTTGTCAACGGCGGTTCAGTCATCGAAACCGGCACGCACAACGAGCTCATAACCCGTCCTAACGGCCACTATGCAAAGCTAGCAAAACTCCAGACACAACTCAGCTTTGATGACCAACAAGATATATCAAATGCTCTTTCTTCTGCAGCAAGAAGCAGTGCTGGTAGAACCAGCACAGCAAGATCAACAAGCCCTGCAATTTTCCCAAAATCACCAATCCTTGGTGATGATAACACCATAACCCCAGAATCATCTCTTGTTTCTCACCCTACTCCTTCTTTTACAAGGCTTCTATCTCTGAATGCACCTGAATGGAAACAAGGTTTGATTGGTACTTTTTCCGCAATAGCTTTCGGCTCAGTGCAACCCATATATGCCTTAACAATTGGTGGCATGATTTCTGCATTTTTCGCCGAAAGCCATAGCGAAATGATTCACAGAATCAGGACTTACTCTTTGATCTTCACTTCTCTTTCTGTTGCTTCCATCACACTCAACCTCTTGCAGCACTACAATTTCGCATACATGGGAGCAAAACTAACGAAAAGGATAAGGCAGCGAATGCTTGAGAATATATTAACATTTGAAACGGCATGGTTCGATGAAGAACATAATTCCAGTGGAGCATTGTGCTCAAGGTTAAGCAATGAGGCTTCCATGGTTAAGTCCCTTGTCGCCGACCGCATCTCATTGCTGGTTCAAACAGCTTCTGCTGTCAGCATTGCAATGATCATAGGACTCGCCGTGGCGTGGAAGCTAGCTCTTGTTATGATAGCAGTGCAACCACTCACAATCCTATGCTTCTACACAAGAAAAGTTCTTCTTTCTACACTCTCAACAAAATTCATCAAGGCACAGAATCAAAGCACACAGATTGCGGTTGAAGCAGTGTACAATCACAGAATTGTGACTTCATATGGGAGCATACAAAAGGTTTTAACATTATTTGATGAAGCGCAGGAGGCGCCAAGAAAGGAGGCGAGGAAGAAGTCGTGGCTGGCCGGGATTGGAATGGGGTCTGCTCAATGCCTAACTTTCATGACATGGGCTTTGGATTTCTGGTATGGAGGGACATTGGTGGAGAAGAAGGAGATTTCTTCAGGGGATGTGTTTAAGACATTCTTTGTTTTGGTGAGCACTGGGAAGGTCATTGCTGAAGCTGGAAGCATGACTTCTGATCTTGCAAAGAGCTCTACTGCTGTCAAATCTGTGTTTGAGATTCTTGACAGGAAATCACTTATTCACAAGGTATTTCTACTCCTACTTCTCTGTTCAATAACTACAACTTGAACTCATGCCATATACACATTTTCTAAATCTGTACCACTTTGTTGAAGTAGATATTTGTTGAGATATTTACCAAATCAGCTCACAAACTAGTAAATCAAACACTTGAGTTCGACTTACTTAATAAATGAACTCAACTTCATAACTCTTAATAAATCATATGACAGGTTTAGCCTTTCATGCTATTAATGGATAACCTACTAACTGTTGTGACTAGGCTGGATATTGCAACAATGGAAGAAAGTTGGAAAATATGAGTGGGAAGATAGAATTAAAGAACGTTGATTTTGCCTATCCAAGCAGGGCAGGGACTCCGATACTGCGCAAGTTTTGTTTGGAGGTGAAGGCAGGGAAGAGTATTGGCCTAGTTGGGAAGAGTGGTTGTGGAAAATCAACAGTGATTGCATTGATCCAAAGATTCTATGATGTTGAGAGAGGGTTTGTGAAAGTGGACAATGTGGACATAAGGGAACTAGATATTCAATGGTGCAGGCAGCACACTGCACTTGTTAGCCAAGAACCTGTCCTATATTCTGGAACCATAAGAGATAACATCTTGTTTGGTAAGCAAGATGCAACTGAGAATGAAGTAGTTGAAGCTGCAAAAGCAGCAAATGCTCACGAGTTCATATCGTAAGTTCTCATTCATTCTACTCATAACTAATTTTATTAGTTATATACCGAGTTCTCATAACTAATTTC
>JASCZI010091513.1:0-18424 GCA_036250425.1 Stylosanthes scabra | reverse complement strand
TCTATTAGTATAAATCCCAACAATATACTCTTCCAAATGCAAAATAAATTAACTAATAACTTTCTAGAGCCAATATTTACTACAATCACACTCGAACAACTAAAAACAGGCAAAGTTTGGGTGAGGAAGAAGAATCGTTACATGCTTCTCTTCTTTTGGTCTTTGTGTTGTGTTCGTATAGTGTGGAAAATAATAATGAACACGAATGAAGTAAACACGTCACTTATAATATTTTGGTATTATAAACTAACTCATACATATATGGCTTTGTTAGTAATTTTTATAATTGTTTGACGGTGGGACAAAGTTGATACTTTTTCAAAACGTTAGGGATACAAATAGGACATTTTAAACGTTAGGGACATCTTTAAGACTTACCCCAAACGTTAGGGACGAAAACGATACTTTACCCTTCTTATTTTAACACAAAAGACTTTCTCAATTGTAGTCATCTTCTCCCCACTTCAGTTTACAATTACTACCTGTGTCAACTTTTAAGTGGCCTTTACAGTTTTGGTCTTTTAGACAAAAATTCGGAAATCGTTAAATTTTCTTGGATAAGGAGTAAAATGGTTTGCTTTGGTCAAATTATCCTATATCTTCTCATTATTTATTATTACTATATTAAGCTGATGTAATACTTAAAGTTAGACATTGCAAAATATAGTTAATGCTTTGCAGGTATTTATAAATGATAAATACTTTTTGACATAAATATTTTGCTAAAAACAAACTTAAAAGCAGATAGAGGGAGTAGTATCAAAAGTTGCATGATGGCTACCTTTCACCACCCTTTTATGCCATAATATTTGCTGCAGCTTTTATATTTTTAATCCAGAAGTGTTGTAGCAATTTGTACATCACCATTATAATTATCAAAATTCAGTCCATACTTTGCTAACTAATGTATGCCATAAATTTTTGTTGTATTTGTTTAACAGCATTTTCTTGTATTATTTTTGTTTTTAGCTTCTAAAATTAGGAAGAAAAAGGAAACTTTTTGGAACTTTACTTGCATGTATTTGAAGGGATTGACTTGTTTCAACAAGGGAATTTTCAATTAGTATGTAATAGTCAGGGTGCAGATATTTTACTTTTTTGCGGTATTATTAACTTTGCTAACCTGTCATGCAATTTTTGTTTTCTTGTCCGAAAATATCAGATGCATTTAGGACCATAATGAGGGAAGAAGGTTTTAGAGCACTCTACCGAGGAATTGTTCCTGGTCTATTTCTGGTATGTTGATGTTTTTTTATTTTTCATCCTTTTTCATGGCTCTTGTAAATTTTCCAGTCTATGATGAGCATTGGCTCTGTAGCAGTTAGCCACTATGAACTTCTGAATTTGCCAATTAAAGCCATAGACTGTCCGAAACTTTATAAATAGATCCTTTCCTCCACTTTCTGTTTTCTATTATATTGTTAACATAATGTGGTTTGACATCTTATTATCATCCGAACAATGGCAGGTGAACATAACATTTGGTCATATGACCAAGGTTCACATTTATCCCAGGTTAGGGGAAAATGCAAACTATTTGAAACATTTTTCTCTATATCTTGATTCCTTTTTTTTTTCCTTTATATAATAAAATATTAAAGTCATATCATGAACCATAAAATTTGTTATTCTCAAACATCTTGTTAGAGATACAAGGCAAGGTAGTCGAATTGCAATTCAAGAATTGAATAGCTAGGCCAAATTTTGAATTGTGAATTGTATCGAATCGTAAGATTCATAAAACATCATGTTATATTGCAATATATGTATATGTATATATATCATACCATTAAAGTAACATTTTAGACCAGGAATTCACAAAACCATCAACATTGGTCACTACCATAGTCTTATATAAGGTCCAAACAACCAAATAGTTACCAACATAGGTCTAATGAAATGCATAAATACTAGCAAAATAGCAAGTAGTATCTCCTATATAAAGCTAGCATTGACAGTATCTATCTAATCCTCAAGACGAAAGTCACCGCTTTGAGTTTCTTCACTATTGTCATTGTCATCAAACATTGCTATTTCCTCATCCTTTTTGTTTTCACTCTCTTCATCAATATCTCCAAATTCATTTTCTTCATGGTCTTAAAATTGTAATCGCTTTTCCTTTATTTCTCTTGTTTTCTTTGGCTTTCTCCCTTTTTCCTGATCATTCCTCTTAGCATTGGCATTGGCATTCTCTTCTTGTATCATAATGCCTTTCCCCTTGTTACTCTTGTTGGCATGGGCATTTTCTTGTATCACAATGCCTTTTACTCCGCCTTTGTTGCATGCATTGATATTTCATGAACCTAAAAGTAATAAGTAGTAAAGTAAATACTAGGTACTAATGTATGAACCTAAAAGTAATAAGTAGTAAAGTAAATACTAGGTACTAATGTACTGTAAAATGAAATTAAGTAAAGATGTGAAGAAATTCTCTTGTTAGTTAGTTATTACAAGTCCCACATCGCTCAAGGATATGGTCTCTTGAGTGAATATAAGTGTGAGGCATCCCTCACCCCTTGAGCTAGCTTTTGGGATTGAGTTAGGCCCACCTAATCTCAATTCTAATATGGTATCGGAGCCTATCCGATTCAATGATGTTGGGCCACCCACCAGTTCATGTTCACGCTCTAGGTGATCATCCTTGAGTGAATATAAGTGTGAGGCATCCCTCACCCCTTGAGCTAGCTTTTGGGGTTGAGTTAGACCCACCTAATCTCAATTCTAATATTAGTTGTTACCTTTCTTTCTCTTTTTAGGTAAACCTTCTTCTTGAATGTTGAAACACCCATCAATATCCATCTAATTGAACCCTTCCATTAGGCAAGGATCCTCTCGTTTAGTGATCCATTTATCATTGGATTTAAGATTCGATAAGCAAATAAGATCATGTGTCTCTTTTTGCTTCCCTATCCTCTTGCCTTGTTTCAAGTTGTAGGTTGTGTTTTAGAAAAATAAGAGCATTCAACGTTTGTTGCACCGAGTGGTTTATCCTTTTTTAGGGAATTTGATCAAAGACGCTCCAATTTCTCTCACATTCAATAGCAATACATGTAAGACTTCGGACACGAATATATATAGGTTGGAGCTGTTTGCACTCTTCATCATATGTTTCTCACCATAAAGCTACAAAAAAGAAACAAAATCAATAAATTAATAAAGCTGAAGATTAATTGGTTAACTACTATTTACAAACTAGTTCTCTCTCTCTCTCTCTCTCTTCAGTTTCATAATATAATGCAACATGATTCGTTTATTCTTTTTGAAAACTGTTGTTATCTGGAGTGAGTCTCATTTTTAGTGTTCCCATGTAATGCTAAAACTTGATGAATGCAATGCACAACAATCAAAACATATGGGAGAAGAAAGTAGACCCTGGCTTAAAATTGATGTCTCACTAATTTAGCTTTATTATCTAATCAAAATGTCCTCCCTCCTTATTTAGGGTGGTTTTGAGCTCAAACCAATGATCATCACTGCCATAAGGGGTAAAAGTTAGATTTGGTGTTGCCAGCGCACTTCTGGGCATTGAAGTGCATTGAAGGATTGTATACTGGGTAACGTTACAAAGTTGTAATTTGTGGGAATGTGATGAAAAACAAAATTAAAAGAAAAATGAGTGGAATTACCATAATTATCTATTAAAAAGGTTGTTGGATGTTCAAATACAACTTTTTCATTTCCCTCCCATTTTCTCAAGTAACGATACTATCCCAACACTCTTGTTTTCCTATCTATATCCACTGTTTTTAAATCTTGATTTCCATTGTTATTCAATATTATTTTTTATCGGATTTACCTAGTGTTTTAGCAATATAACTACTAAAACATATTCCATCCTTTATCCATTGCCCCCCTCCCAACCCTTCTTTTTTTCCCCCCATGAGTTGTGGTATGGTAGCATGGTGTGAATCATTTTGACAAATAATGAAATGTGACGATTGAGAATTTGGATTCCTTTTGGCTGTTGCTGCTTGGCAAGTGATTTAAGAACATCAAGTCAAAGGATACAAACCAAATAGTGATTCATGTATTAAATTCTAAACTTCAGTTCTTGTTTTCCCCAAAACAAAAGAGAGGAAAAACTCTAGTTCATTAAATGCTAATTTGTTTAGTACCACCACAACATATTATAGGTTCAGTCCATTGAACTTTATACTATGTTATCCTCGTTAAAACTACAGCAATTTATGGGTTATGCTGTCTCCTGGCAACAATTGCCTTCCTAATATTCAAATTTGTGTCCTTTTCTTAGCTACCCTTTGATGCATTTGCAGAAAACTTGTTTGCAACACTGTGCTGCTTATAAGCAAAAGGGTATTCTGCTTGTAGTTTAATCTGGAAAATTTACTAACTGCTGGCTGGCAAGTTATTAATAATGATAATTTTCAGCTGAATATTTTATTAATTGTTACTATAAACATATATCCTCATGAGTAGAAAATCGGGATAGAGGTTACCTGCTTCCTCGTCCTCGTTCCATGTACCAAACATATTAAGCATGAGTCTCAGCAGGCAATGGTTTAGAAAGCGTAGCTTATAAGTGTTATGTGCTTTCTCTTCATAACCTGAGTATTAATAGATTTTTAGAGTTATATATGTCGTAGTCTGAGTGAGATGAGCGGGCAATGGTTAGTGCACTTCCTAGGAGTTATGCTAATCAGAGGTTGTGCATAACCATCTGGATAAGATATGGTCAAATAGTGGGCCAAGGCTTTTAGAGAGTATTTACTATTAGGCCTAGAGTTAGTCCATCACACCAGTTATGATAAATTTTCTGAAATGTTAAAGCTGACTTACTTATCAATATACTATTGTTATTTTTAAGGTTTCTGCTTTTTCTTGTGTGGAAGGGGCAATCTAGAACTCATGGCTATGCTAATTATTAATAGATGAAACTTTATGTCTTAGTATGATTTATAGAGTGCTAAATTGCTTTTGTGTTCCTCAGCAGGTCTCTCATGGTGCTGTTCAGTTCACAGCATATGAGGAGCTTCGTAAAGTTATTGTAGACATCAAGAATATGAGAAGTAGAAGGCATCGTCAAAACCCTGATGATCTGTTGGTATGTAGATAATTGTTGGATTAGAATTACATGCGGTGGACCATTTACATTTATTAATTCATTGTTTGATCATTGAACTTGAATGTCACTTGTATAATTTGGGTTCTTGTTCCTATTGTCATTGCTCAACTTAATAGATCAAGTGACATTCAAAGAGGGATGAATGATTACTCTTAACTTGTTTCATGTGCACAAATAATATCAACCGAGTGTTTAACATATGGTATTAGATATGATAGGATAAGTAGATACTAGTATACTACGCTATATGTTGTGATATTATTTGTTGTCTGGTATATTCATCCTGTTGTTTAAACTTATCTATGATGACTCTTATACATCATATTTAGAGGCTTTATTGATCTGGAATAGCTTTCGATGTATATAGTTATATACTTTTTTTTTTTTTTTTTGTACGATATAGTTATATACTTTAATTCTTACTTTTTTTATGCTAAGGAAAAAATATTAAATAAATAAGAATGGTGATTTTTAAATAAGAATGTGCAGTAAATAAATATTGTTTTAACATAAACTATATTCATAAAAAATAGTTATTAAATATGTATAAATATATAAACAACTAGTACATTTATTTCAGTTATATATATATATTTTAATTCATTTTCTTTTTATGATTATTGCGTATAATAAAAGAGAAAATATTAATATATATAGGAAAAAAACACTGTTTATTTTGTCCCTATTTTCTTTTGAAGGTTAAATTAGATCTCCGTATATTTTCTTGGGGTGTTGAATTTGACAGCCTGCATTTTCAGCTACTTACACCTTTATAAGTTTCTATAGGTTTGAGTAATATTATTTCACCATTTGATTTGTGAGCACCTAAATTTATAAATCTCGTACATTGATTATTATAAGAAACTAAGATCTTTTTTTATCTTTTATACAATGATGTTGAATTGTTGATCTATTTGGTGTAAAGCTTATGATCTTTATGGAGAAGTTTTCCTTTGAGACATGTTGAGACACTGGAAAACTATGCTTTATATATAATTCTTGTATGGTTTTTGCTGTTGTATACCTCTTTCTTGTGTTATTATTCTGTCAATTTCATTGAAATTCTTTATTAAAAAAAAAAAAAAGGTAAAAATTGACAAGGGAAAAAGGCATACAATTTTCCAATGAGAATGTGCTAAATATTGAGGTGTTAATAGTGAAACTGGAGGAGAGCGTGAAGTAGTTGTGGTCGATGATAGCACTCAAGCAGCTATCCATGCCTTTGATGAACTTGACAGCTGAGGAAAGGGAATTTGCTTCAATAGATATGGTCGATGATTTTACTTAACTCCAGTGGCTTATGGTGGTTTATGTTCATTCTTCGGATTTTTTCATTTTGGTATGAGTAGACGGAGATGGATTTGATTTGATTTCTTCAAGGATGCACTGAAAATAACTATTTAAGCATTTATTTGAGAATTCCTAAGCATTTTTTGTACATGACCTTGTTATTTAAGCTATTTATGAGCATGCTTCCCATATTACACAGTTCAAGAATTTATCAAACGATTCATGTTATGGGATTCAAAATTTACAGGTAGCCAATTACTAGGCTATGATAATTTGTTGTATTTGTAAAAATGGAAGAGGGGGAGAAGTGTGGGGCAATATGTATTGTTGAAAACATAGCTTCGATGCTTAATAAGTGCTTGCATAGTTTCCTGAACATGTAACCAATATTTAAGTTATTTCTAAAGGCACTTTAAGTTTTCTGATGAAGAACATACTAGATTCTAACAATCAGGGTTATGCTAGTTGCACACCAAAATCAGCCACCAGCATAGAACATGTTGAAATACAAAATAGACATTATAAATGAGTTAAACTATTCATGTATATATACATAAATACACAGTGGCTGATTCCCCAATAGTTTTCTTTCAAAATTCATATTTTCAGAGCTTGATTTCCTCTCCAGTGACTGTTGTGGATTAAAATGAATGATGTGCTCCAAAAGCATAGATCTATCACTGCTTTGTCCCCAATGTTTATTGTGTGGTTTTGATTTAGAATTGCAGGGATCCCTATTATTTTGAATTGGCTTGAGCAAAGAACTTGCAACATTCCACAGTTTATTATCTGTTCAAGTGATTAGAATTGGATGTTAGACATTTTAATGTTCCATTTCAACTATAGACATAGCTTGGGTTAAGTTTATTAATTTTTCTTTTCTTTGGTATTCTGCTTATGGTTTATGTGTGGGATATATGTATTTACCATAGGAAAAGATTGGCATATATTGTGTGGTTTATGTTCTGGGAGCTTCTTTTATAGGGATTTTTTAGAGGATGTTTCTGCATACCTGGGAAGCATGACATGGGGAGAAGAACCTTCAAAGGAAGCGGCTAAGGGGCCCATTACTGAACGGGAAAATATCATCTGTACCCTTTAGCTATAGCAGAAAGAATAAGAGATGATTGAGAAGGAGAAGAATTAGGAAGGCCCTCCTGTTGTAACTGGATTGTCACCTGAAAAGAATAGTGGGGAGGGTAAGAGAGGACAGAAGGGATATAAGGCAGTGAGTGGGAGTGACGGAAATCATAGAAAACCTTTTCGATGGAATCAGGCTTTAAGGAGAGATGGCAATACTCTCGAAATTCTTTGGTGATCTTTATAAATTCTATCAAAACTCCGAGCTTTCTTTATTTCCCACTTTTACTGTCACTGATACATTCTTGTCACTCTCTGTTTATCATGGTGCCAGTTGTTATTACAGTTTCCTGCCCATTTGTAGTTTTTCTTTCTTTTCTAATTATATTTCTTTTTTTTCTATTGCTTTCTAAAATTTATTTGAGCCTGTTATCTGATATGTTTAGCTTCTGGCTATATGACGCTTATAAAGGTTTGATTGAATCTGTTTGATGTTCAACTTTGCAAGCTTTCTTCCATAGTCATGACTTCAGTGTTCTTATTACTTGTGTTTCCCAGAATTCTGCTGATTATGCTGTTCTTGGAGCAACATCAAAAGTTGCTGCAATACTTCTAACCTATCCATTTCAGGTACAGTTTCCTGTCTACTTCTCTTTAGAAGAAGGTTCTAGATTTTATTGTCCTTGAAGATCAATCAATCTTTGAAAGAGTATTCTCATCAGCTTGCTTTGATGTTTCTTTCTTTTTCCCCCCAGGTTATGAGATCTCGATTGCAGGTACAAGAGTTGATTAAAAGATAGGGATATTATATGCCAGTTTTGTTTTAATAGTACAAATTTCTCATAGGTAAATCAAAATTTCTTTGACTGCAGCAACGACCTAGCGCGGATGGGGTTCCCCGGTACGTCGACAGTTGGCATGTTGTGAAGGAAACTGCAAGGTACATATTATAAGTTACTAGCGTATCAATGTGCCTATTGATTCTCTCTTAAGTTTATTAAATGTGCATAAAAATAATAAAGTTTGAATTCGTTGAGATGGTAAGTGAGTTATAATTTAACTAGAAGATATTGAGTTCTAACCATAGTTTTTGATTGCGGATTGCGGCAAATGGCGGAGAGCCAAAAGTCCGCCATAAAGTTATAGCGGATTGCGTTGCGGGAAATGGCGGATTACCTAAAAATACATGTAAATGCAGAAAAAAAAAATGCAGAAAGCACTGTACATGTAGAAAAATTATAAATATC
Organism: Stylosanthes scabra; assembly: GCA_036250425.1. NCBI lineage: Eukaryota > Viridiplantae > Streptophyta > Magnoliopsida > Fabales > Fabaceae > Stylosanthes > Stylosanthes scabra. The sequence continues at coordinate 9,724 of JASCZI010091513.1, read as the reverse complement.
ATCAATATAAGCAAATTTCTATTCGTAAGGCATGCAATTAATTAAGCAAATTCATTGGAAAATCAATAAGTAAACATCACAACAAGTCATCACACACCAAAGATCAGTAAAAGTCCATAAATGCTAAAACCTCCAAACATAAAAGACTAGCTGAATAACTAGCAAAATTGCATATAGTATCTTGGGTGTTTCCTTCTGCCACAGGGGTAATATATTTCCAGCCTGGGTCAGTTCTATTGGGACGGGTAGCAGCATTTGGATCGGCAGCAGCAGCAGGACCGGCAGAGACAGGGGCATGGACAGGGGTTTGTCTTGAAGTAGACATAGTGCATCAGCAGGGTGAAGATACAAAAAGGGAGAAGAAGGGAGAAGAAGCAACGTGGTCGCCGGAGAAGAAGCAACGAGGGCGCTGCTGGTGGTTCTTCTAGCAGTGGCTCGGCCCAGGAAGGAGAAGCAGGGTGAGAGAGTGAGTGGGTTATCGTTTTATGTTGAGAGGGAGGCAGTGTTTCGATACTCTTCAGCAAAGGAGTCTAAAGAAGACAAGTAGATGAATTTAGGGTTTCTCTATTTACTAAAATAACCCTCATTTTTTTCTGAAAATTCCCACAAAACCCACAATTTCCGCCATTTACATAACGCTCCGCAATTGCGATTCCGCCATTGCATCCGCAATTGCGGCCTCCGCGAAATGGACGTTTCGGGATGCTCAAAATCGCGGCAGGCCAAAAAACCGCAATGCAATTGCGCAATGGCGCCGCAATAGCCGCAATTTTAAAACACTGGTTCTAACCTTGAAAATAACAATTTTTTTTTATAAATTATATAAAATAAAGGGTGTTTTAGGAAACAAAAAGTTGGACACCAACCCTTCTAGTATTTCTATTATGTATACTAGTGTATTAAATTAAATATGGGTAATAATAATATATTTGATATTAACTAAAATGATAAGTACGTTACACTTAAAACAAAAAAGTCACAGATTCGATTCTTGCTTTTTAACAAAATATTTTTCTATGGATTATATCGTGAAGGGTATTTTGGGAAAGTAAATTTGAACACCAAGTCTCTCTCATATCCCGTTATATATAATATAGATCATAACCCATCCCCTTCGTTTTGCATGTATTGAAAACTAAAATATATATCTTTTTTATAGGATTAAAATGTTAAAACAAAATTCTTATTTGTGCATTATAGATCTTGTTTTGTTCTTGCAGATATGAAGGTGTCCGAGGATTTTACAGGGGAATAACCCCAAGCCTTTTGAAAAATGTTCCGGCTTCTTCAGTAACATTTATTGTTTACGAAAATGTTCTTAAATTGCTTAAACTAACAAGGAGGAATGACTAAATATTTTCCTTTTCCATCTTAATTCAATCTCTCTCTCTCATTTGACTTTTCTATTTGAGTATTCCTCTCTCTCTCTGATATTTGTAGCATTAGAAAAGTGCTCGTTCCATCACGTTTCAATGATGGAATTTATCAGAGATTTAATAATGTTTAAACAGTATCCGGAGATTAAGAAGGCATTAAATATGCTTCCCTTCTCTGTACATGTTTCTTCGAGCTAGCTTGGATGTACAAGTTGATTTTGATTTATGGATAATCAATTTTATATTCTTTTTCTTTTTTATTTTCCGCTCCTAACATGCAGGTCCATCGTCGTCAATCATTGATGACTAACACTAGTCTTTTTCCTGTTTTTGTTTTTTGGCCTAGCATGTCAAGGACTAATTCATAACAGATCATAGTTTCATTTATGGGTTTATCGTTAGTCAATAGCTTACTCCATACATAAGGCAAGATTTAAATTCCTAATACTAGTTTAGACAGACTAGTAAGTTTAATTACTTTAATTACTGCTAAACTAACCCAAGTTGTTTGCACTTCATACTCGTTATCCTATGGTTTTCCCAACTCAAATGTGTATAACACTGTGTATGTGAAATCTTATATATTAAACATAGAATAAAGCCCAAAAAAAAAAAAAAAAAACATAGAATGTGCACGGCTAAACTATTGACAAGTGTATTAGTTTACTGCGTGAAGTGTTTAGTTTAGTGAATTGACATTAATATTAATGAATAATAATAATATAATAATCTACAATAGGATGAGTAAATATCATTATACTTTACCTATTTTTGTCTTATTTTATTTATATTATTTTCAAAATTTGAAATTCAAATTTGAATGAGATAAAAAAGGAATAATATCATAATCTCAAAATGATGGAAAAAGATATAATATTCTTCCAATTCTTTGATGGAATCATACCCTAATTAACTCTTTATTTAGTCTTGAAGTTGCTACAGCCATTTTGCAATCAGAAATTAAAGGAGGGAGGATTCGATTACTTGGCTACATGAGAAATCCGGCAGCTACTCTGTAAACTCTAGTTATAAATTGGCTTTCAATTTTTTCATCCTCCCTGTGGAGTTTTTACCTAAAGAATACTAACACAAGAAGTTATTTTACCTAAAGAATAATACGATTTTGAGTATTTTTATCTTTTAATTGTTTTTAGTTTTTTTTTTTTATACTTTCTTTAAATGGATGGGTTGGATTTTATGGAGGGAAAAAAAATTTTCGTGAACCTTTTAAATCTTTTAAAGTAGGGACTTAGACATGACTTCCATTTTGAATATTATGTGATAAATGTACAATCAATAAATAAAATGATAACATTCTAATCAAATGAAAATAATACTAAATATGACATACTTAAAAAATGTATTATTATATACTCCTAGCTATTACTTTCATTTATTTGGATATTATTTTATAGGTTCACAAGAAATATATTCTAATTTTTTTTATATCAAAACAACATGAATATGGTTGACACACAAATGAAGATTTATTTTTAAGAAAATATAAATTTATCATTTAAATATGTCAGGTCATACTTTCTAAGTATTTGTTATTGAATCATCAGTTAAAAAAAATGAGAGTACATATGAGAATAATCAGAATGAGATTAAAGAAATAAAATTTTTAAAAAAATCATATTATCCAATTACATTGTATTTAATACAACAATAAATTAAAAAAAATTAAAAAAAAACTTGAAAATATGCCTTACCTGAGTAGTGTATTGAGAGAAAAAAAAAAGAGCGTGTTTTGCGTTGAAAATGTTTTCAATTGAGATAACTGAAAAAATTGAAAATAAGGAAATCACGTTTTCAACTTTGTTATATCTTTCTGAAAATATTTTCATTGAAAATAATTTGAAAATACTCAACCATTCATATTTTTATGTCTTATTTTCATTTTCATTGAAAATGAAAATAAAAATGGCCAAACCAATCAACACCTAAGCGTTTTTTCATGTGATGATAAGAGGACGTGGCCGTTGTTAGGTGTCGACACGGTATATGCAATGATATAGGAAACACAAAAAGCTACTATTGTGGCAGGGAGATGGCAGATTGTGGCAAGATGATAGCATGCATTTGTCTAAGCAGACGTTGACGAAGGAGATGGCGATTAGAATGTAATGAATGTAATTAATAATGTGGGTTTTTTGTTGGGCCGACTCATTTGTGGACAAGGCAATGTTTGTTTTGAAAGAAGGGTTTTTGATAGACCCATATTTGATGATAGATTTTGCATTATAAATAAAGGATTATCAACCAAAAATCACACAATTGCTAGTGAATAACCATGGTTTCAATCCTTTGTTTGTATATGTTCCTATGGATAAATGTATGCTAACTTAGCCTTAAAAATGATAGAAATTTATGAAATCTCATCCCACTTGATGCATTAATATGTTTGCTAGTGTATTTCAGGTTTTTAGGAATTGAGAAAGAAATAGGAAAGCATTAGAAGCAAAAAATCACAAGCGGAAGCCAAGAAGTGAGAAACAGGGCACCGTGCGGTCGCACGGTTTCCTCGTGCGACCTCACGTGTCCCTGGGAGCATTTTGGGATGTATTCTGCTAATACCTTCGCGACCGCACGGTCCCACCGCACGACCGCACAGGTACAAAGTCAAAGCTACATTTTGGTTGACCGTGCGATCGCACGGTGTACTGTGCGACCGCATACCGTATGACAGAATAAAACTTTAGGCTAAAACTGGAATTTCAAGTTTCCGGGCCACATCCAAGCCTCTTTAAAGGTCCAATTTCGACTTATTGGAAAGAGCAGCTGAAACACAAGGTACCGATTCCCATTAGGATCAATTTAGAATTTAGAATAGTTTTATGAGGTTTTTAGGAGAGTTTTCCATCTCTATCATTTTCTCTTTTCTAGTTCATAGTTGTTCTTCAATTGTTCATCCATTTCCAGCCTTTAACTAGCCAAACTTTTTATTATTCTTGTTTGAATGTTTGTTAATAGTTAATGCAATCTTGCTTGTTTTCTCTCACTTGCTCATCTTTACTTTCATTATATCTCTCTTGTTCTTATGTTCATATTTCATACTTGCTGAAAATTATCTCTTGTGATGTTCTATTGCTATTTTCTTTGATGATTATTAATGTTTGTTGGTTCTCTTGTTGATCTATTACAATTGCTATCTTAAATTATTCATTTCTCTTGTTATTTACCATGTTTTCTTACTATACCCACCAAGTGTTTGATGTTTTGTTTCTTACGAATATGGAGTAGTATTCTTGTGTCTTGGTCATAGGTTGAAGTGTGGATGATCTTAGCCACTAATCCCTAAGAACAAGAATAGGTTAAGACCTGAGTTAAAACTGTTCCGTTAACGCTAGGCGTTTGCTTGTGATGATTGAGTCCATAATGAGGTGGATGGATTATTCGAGTTCCAAAGGCCTAGGAGCTTCGCACTAGTGAGTTGCCTAAGACATTCGGAAAGGGGTTAATTCCACCAATTCGACCATTTGACAGAGTGGGCTTAATGTCTTACGTGACAACCATTCATAATTGGGATTAGTGGTATAGGGACACATTATACTTCAACTCAAGACCAAGCACCCTTATTACTTCCAATACAAGTCATCTCTTATTTCGCTCTTATTACCAATTCTCACCATTGCAACCCCGATATTTTCACAATCAATCACAAGTCTCGATATTTTAATTCATAGGAAGAACAACTCGAGTTTAATACTCGATATTTTTAACTGGTTGCAAGCCTTGTGACACATTTTCTAAATTTGCACGAAACTCTCATAATTAGTTCGAAATTATCTACAACGAATTTCTATTTTAAAAATTAAGAGATTCTGAATCGACCTTGAAAGTCTCGTCAGCCTCCACTAAGATGTGTCTATGGAAGGATGTGAATAGGACGACAATTTATGGTTTAGTGGAAGGGGACAGTCCTACATTTAGGCCAAGAATGGTTATGTATGAATGATAGGAGAGTGAGTTAAGGAAAAAATTGAAACCCAAATTCTTGTATTAACGGTCACATTTCCCACATTTAATCAACCTAAAGTTCCAATTTTAAAAAAAAAATCAACCTACAAAGAAAAACTTAAAATTTAAATTTTCTTACGGCATTTTCTAAAATAACAAAAAAATATGTAAATTGAATTATGTCTACTAATAATCATCTTATAGTGTCAATAATACTTTTTGTCTTTGAGAGGCAAACAACATCGCGAGATGAAGTTGTGAAGATAGCCACTGCCCTCTACAGTGAAAGTTGTTCAAATTGACTCCACTCTTTCTTTTTAATTTTGTTTTATAAGGTTACTTTACTTTTATGAAGAGATGTTTGCTTCAGCTATTTCTTTCTTTTTCTAATTATTAATATTTGGGAATCCCCCACTTCTCTATCTTGTTTATCCTATGACTTGGTTATACGTAATGGTTTTTTTTATTGGAATAAAATATATTATCTTTTAAAAAATGTCAATAATATTATATTTCATGTAATCCATTTCATACTTCTTGTTAAAAACAATTGTTGTAACATAATTAATTTTACTTTAAATATCATACACACTGCATATAATCCATATTTAAAAGCTACACTTTATTACTCCATTAAAAAATATAATTAATATTTTTTGTGGTGTCTAAAAATAACTAATATTTAAGTACACTAAATTATGTACATTGGTAATCACTCAATAGAATTTTGTATACTAATATTTTCTTTAACAAATACAAGTTCTTTAATAGAGCGTTGCAAATATGACTCTCAGACTTTATTGGGCATGATAAAACCCGATTCTTTAATTCATTCAAAAAAGGTTTATTTTTCAAATTCAATCCACATGATGCTATCATCATATTTAGAATTCATCAAACCCTAAACCATTACATACACAACCATAGGAGGGTTTATGGTATAGAATTTTTGTTTTACTCTTAACCTTCTATGATTAATGCATGCCATATGGTTATATTTCATAACTTATTCAATTGGATATTATGAGAAGCTAAGATGCAGACAATAAATCATGTGAGAAAAGAGAAGAGAGAAGCAACCAATAGCAATGGCAATTCCTTGAAAATATGTGAGCAAGAGCAGTTAGGGTTTGGGAATTGAAATGGAGAAGATAGTGATATTGACAAGGATAGGCACACCCAACCTTACCCACATAGCTAAAGGGGAATAGATTGATGTAAAGGAATAGGACGTGAAAAAGAGAGGTGAAAATAAAGCAGTAACGAAACGAAAAAAAAAATATCGTAGAAAAAGTGAGAAGGAAGAGGCAAAGGAGAGAAAAAAAAAAAAGAAGTATTAACCAAAAGATCAAAAATGTACAAATTATACACCAACCCTGCACATGAAGAACAGAGTAGAATTAGAGAGAAAGCGAGGGAGTGGGTGGGGCGAATTAGAGAAGAATGAGCTAGAGAAAGAAGAGAGGGGAATAGACATAAGGAGATGAACAAAGAAGAGACCAATAATAATGATATTTGATCTAATTTAATAACTCTTTTTTTTTTATGTCATACACTACTCACACACACGTGACACATTGTCTTACTCACCATGGGTTTATTTACACCAACCGGCTATTGTTGGGTTTCGAATTTGGTGCAGCTATATTGTAGGCCATCAAATTCTCCCATTGTGCTATGCCTTCGCTGCCATTTAATAATTCGTTATCCTTTTTTTTTTTTGCTGTCTTAATAACTCGTTATCTTAGTATGGAGAAAGGGGTTGCACCAAATTAATAATGAAGTTAATACAACTTGATAGGAGTTAAATAAATGTCAATGGTAGGAATAAATACTTTAAGACATCTGCATATAGTAAAAGGAAATAAGAGCTCATAAATATAAGATAAAAATTAAAAAAATAATAAAATAACTCAAAAAAAAATAAAAGATTGACACTTACACAAAGAACAGTCAGATATTAAAGTATAGAAATAGATAGGTAGATAGATAAATTATCTTAGCAATAAACAATAGGAAGATTTTTCGGTATACTTATAATCTGTAACCGTTGATTTTGATTTATATTTATATTTTAAGTTTTTTAATCAAAATCAAATAATTACAGATTACAGTATACCGAGTATACCGATAAAGTGGTATACCAAAAAACTTTTCTAAAGAATAGTAAGGGGTCTTAATTTATTATTTTGTCAGATCTATCTATTATTTTCTATTATGCATTGAAAAAGACTCTTTGACTTTTCATTATAAAATCTAGATTTAATTATTCTGTTAGTCCCTATAATTTCACCAAATTTTTAATTAAGTTTTTGTACCTTTTTTTTTTAATTGAGTCTTTATATTATTTTTAAATTTGTAATTAAATTCTTATTAACAATAAATGTTAAAAAAAATATTTATAAAATGTGAATTTTCTATTATTCATGTACTTTGTACTTTATGTAAGACTTAGACTCACTTAAACATATTTTTCATTTACCTTTTTCGTCAATATTCTTTGAAAATATTTTTAACTTTTATGAATTAAGGTCACGTATATTTAGGAAGCTTAAAGTATGTTAAATAAGAGGTCTTTTTATCATTCTAAAATAGAGAAAAATGTCATATTTAGCGAGTTAGTCATTAGCTTTTGTAATATTTTTATTTTAGAGATGAAATCTTTCGTTAATTCTAACGTTTTTGTTACGATAGAGACATAATTACAAAATTTAAAACAATATAGGGACCTAATTGAAAGAAAAAAAAAATATAGAATCCTAATTAAAAATTTTATAAAACTATAGAAACCTATATGTTGATTTAACCTAAAATCTAACCGCTTGAATATGCAGAAAAATATATATGGGATTGAAAGAATTAAATCAAAATAATTAGAGAAATAATAATTCTAGGTATATATTTATTTTGGCCAACTAAGTTTAATTGAGTTGTTTATTTTTTATGCTAACTTTTATATTATTTAATATTGAAAAAATCTTTTATTTAGTATAAAATTAAATAATTTAATTAAACTTAATTGATCAAAATATATATACAAATAACATTATGGAAAAAAATATTGCATAATGCTAAGCTATAGAAAAGAAGAGACATCAGGGACATCAATCATAAATAAATTTTGTTCAATACTCTGTAATGTATAACCGCTATATCTACAAATCTGCATTTGTTTTCATATATTTCATAATTTGGTGTAGATTATTATTTTTGTAAATGATAAACTTCTTTTTGTTTTTTTTACTAAATTATAAACTTCATAAAACTTTTTGAAAAGAATAGACTAGTTATATATTTAATAATTTTATTATGTATATTTAAGTAGAATTTTTATAAATTATAGTTTTTTTATATTTAATAATTTATTATCAAACTGTATATTTAAAAAAAAAAGGTAAATTATCACAATAAGTTAAAGGAACCCATATATTACCATATTACACAGTTTCCCAAACAATGATCATATTGCTTCAATCCACGAATTCCGATTGTTTTACAAAACATAAAGAATCCGTGGCAGCCTTCCAGGGATTCTGATTGTTTTAACTTCTGTTTTTTTAACTTTATAATTTGAGGATAAGTTTTCATTTTTTATGAAACGGATAGGCAATAAAGATAAACAACGCATACATACATAAATTAAAATACCGTCAATAAAAACATGAATCCATAAATATAAACATAAGTAGAGTAAAAAAAAAAGAGATAGATCTAAATATGCCCTCCAGTGGCACATCCTCTGCGGCGAGGAATCCAACGGTGAGCTGATGGTTGATCATGATGCTCTGCAGGTGCGGGAGATGCGGGTGAAGTCGGGACATGCACAGGTGCGAGAAATACGGTGGAGTCGGGCCATGCGCAGGTGCAGGTAATGGCTGTTAACCATGTTACAATATGCATAAGTTCATTTGATTTAGGTTTTGATGAATGACAAACATTGAAGTTGAGGACAAGTATTAAAAGATGCAAACGACGTCAAGACAAACATTGAAGTTGAGGATAAGAGTTGAAAGCAAGCAACAAGACAAGAAGACGAGTCCGCAAGATTTGAAGATGGTTTAGTATCTTAGGATTTAGGTAAACTTCTTGTCAAGAACCAAAGTTTATTATCTCTCTCACACACACACAAGAAAATGTTTTTAAAGAAAATATTTTACGAAAACTATGGCCGTAAAAGTTTTATAACTTGTTAGCTGTTTTAAAGCTTAGTGCATGCTGTCAAACTTGACCTTTGTGCACTAAAGTGATGATAACTTGAGCTACAGAGGTCCAAACGATGTGGTTCTTTGTTTGAGTGACTTGGAGTGTGACTCTCCAAGGGTGTGAGACTTGATAAACACTATAGTCGGTGAGGATACCAAGATAAGCACTCAAGGGAAAATCTTGAA
>JASCZI010091512.1:1211-17962 GCA_036250425.1 Stylosanthes scabra | reverse complement strand
TCAGCAAAGAAAAGCGAAACGCCCCTCTCAAACGCTTGGACCACAAAGAAACACGTAGCAGCCGGAACTCAGAGAAGCGGAATCCCCCTTGCATGCATCAAAGTCATCGAAAAGTGACAGAACCACCCGGAAAAAGGCCAAAGAATGGGTCATAAACTCGCAAGCTTGGCCCAAGAGCCTCAAGCTCCCGAGTGGGGGCAATGTTACGGACCGGCCTCCAAGGCCCAAATCATCAAAGAATAAGGCCATAAACAAGTGGCCCATAGGCAAAGAAGAATCATCTAAAATAGGAAAGATTTGATACAATCTTAACAGATCTCAAAAAGATCTCAACTACCAGCAACTATATAAACAGGGGGCATCACCCCCTCAAGGTACGCACTCTCTTAACCTACCTCACTCTATTAGATCTAGAATCTCATAATCCTATTCTAGGCTTCTAGAGCTATTCACCTCCACAACAATTCCTTCTCGGCCATAACTCTCGGCCACGCTGTAGGGTTTGTCACCGAAGGCACACCTTCTTGTCCCAAACCTCGTATCTCGACCCCCTTTCGAAGTCCTTTGGACAATCGTTGAGGATTCGACCTTAACAACAACTTAATCTAGGAGAAACTCTATTGAATAAAAGCAAAAAAAAACTAGCCAGTGAAATAAGAAAATTGAAATCATCATAAAGTTCTAACGTGCAATTGTCGGGTAATATTATAAAGCAATGAAATAATCTTGTAGTTTTACATGACATTAAAGTAAAAAATAACAAGTGACAATTTCATAATTTGCAAAAAACTTGTAAAATAAAATATGAGTTAATGTGTGAAATTAAACGATAGTTTCTGAGAATGTATAATAAGTTGCAATTTTGGTTTACTATTATCTAATTTGATGCGATTCTTTTTATCATAACTTGAGTATGTGATTTGTTAGATAAAATAAAATTAAAAATCATAATAGTGTGTACTATAATTATAAAAATTGTGTTCGAAAAAATCCATACAATTACAAAAAATAGGAAAAAGTAGACACGTAAGATCATGCGAATATATGTATTTAATTTTGAAAAATATTAAAATCTTATAAGCTTTCCGTAGATAGAAAAATAAATAAATAAACAAAGTGCAGTCAATTCATAAAAAACACGATATGTCACATTATATATATGGCAAAACAAGTAAAAATAAGAAGAATAAATTAAGTTGTTTATGTATCCATCCATATATTTTAACACCTAATATATTCATGCGCCAAGGATAGAAATAATGAAGTTTAATACAAAAATTTTGATCACAAAAATAATAAAGTCTAACACAAAAAATTTAAGTCAAAACGAAAAAATAAGATTTAATTTTAGAAAAATATTTGGTAGTCATTGTTAGGGAGTCATAATAGACGTAACTTACCATATTTGAGTTTTATTAATGCTTTTGATAATCCTAAAACTAATCTCCTCTACGCGTCTGATCTATTTACAAATATCACGATATAATTAATTGTGATTGATGTTGAACTTTGTTCACATGCATTATAAAATTAGTAAATTACTGTCTATCTATTAAAATATAAAAAGTATAGAGCTCTAGGCTCATTGCTTGACATGTGGAGGCTGTATTTCGTTGACATATGGTAGATCGTAGAAGTGCGACAAATGTCTCTAGCTAATAGGTTGATTGATCTCATTCCCAATGCTCCAGCCAATCATGAGTGATTTAAAGAGATACTTTGAATTTTAAAATTTGAATGGAGAGAATTGTGCAATAAAAAATAAGCAATCATTCAAATTGATTACCTAATTGAAATATTGAAGAGAAGAAAGTGGTGGAGATGTTGAAAGAAAGACACGGAGGAGGCTGAAGTAATCGCTACTGCCATTGCCATCGAAGTTGCTGTCACCCTATTAGTTTACACTTTACAAGTATAAACTAGATAAAAATTTTCGATGCTAAACTAAGCAAGTCAATTATCTTTTATGCTTCTTAATGTTTTTGCTTATTGCTCTTTTAAATTTAGGGTACTTCTGTTTATTTTTTAAGGCTGTGGAGATGGAAGCTGATATATTGAAGTGTTTGAAGTCTTTGAAGGCCAGCCATCAAAGAATCTTATGGCTGAAAGACGGAGAAGGAAGCGTCTCTATTGACCGTCTCTGTATGCTAAGATCAATTGTCCCCAAGATCAGCAAGGTCATCCCATTCCCCAACAAAAAAGATAACTTGGAAGAAGTGGAGGAGGACAAGTCAGCAAAATCTCTTGGGGATTTCTGAGGAACTCAAGCCAAATGAAGCAATGGTTAGAAATTCACCAAAGGTAATGGATTTTGCATTAGTTACTCAGTAAAATTCCTAACTTAAATCCCATGTTGCCTCCTTTCCCTCTATTCTCTTTTACCCAAATTTTGGGAATGATGAATGTTGTAACTCAATAATTTTTGTGCAGTTTGATGTTGAAAGGAGAGACAATAACACCATGATCAGCATCTGTTGTGCCACAAAGCCAGGATTGTGATTATCAACAGTGAATACATTGGAAGCATTAGGCCTTGAGATTAAAAAATGTGTCATAAGTAGCTTCAATGATTTCTCAATGCAAACATCTTGCTCAGAGGTTCATATCATATCTCCCCCGTCCCTCCTGCTTATTTCAATCTGTTTCTAGGCTTGCAAAATTTAACATATTAATTACTCATAAATTTTATTGTTTTCATGGTCATAGATAGATATCCAGAGAAATTGTGTTGACTCTGAAGAAATAAAGCAAGCACTATTCAGAAATGCAGGCTATGGTAGAAAATGCCTTTAACCTTTATGACAAAGATGGGAAGTTGCTGTAGTAGTTTTCCAAAACATTTGAGATTCACAATCATCCATGCACTATTAATTTCTCGCTGTCAATTAAGCCAAATGCTCACTGAAGTCAACTTCTACTCTTTATGTTCATACTGAAATAAAATTCCCTCCCTTATATAATTTATTTTAGACCATTAACTTACCGAAATTGAAGCGCCTAATCCTTTGAGATGTTCTTCAATGTTGGAGCCATCATGAGGTTTATTCTATATTTTGACAATCCTGCTATATTTGATTGTCATAGTTTAAATTTGCTATGTGAAAGCACAACACTATGCAGCTTAATGCCATGGCAAGGTCAAACCAGTGTTGATACTTGATACACTATTCCTGTCATCATTGGTTGGACAGCTTGAATTCCCTTTCATAATGTCACATAGTTTTTGGATATATTTTGATTGCCAGTTTTTTTCTTTCTCCATATAGGATTAGTGGCGAAGAGGCTACAAGTGCTTAGGAGCTGATACACATGCAAAATTAAAGAAAACAGTTGAAGAACTAGATAAAGAGGTATTTTATTTTGTGTTAGTTTATTCAGTGAAGAAATTTCTTGCTAATTTATATATTTTCCTTTGACATATTATGAGGTCTTAACTATATAAGCTGGAAAATTCAACTTTCTTGAATTGAATTTACTTTTTCTCCCCCACCCCATTTTTGTTTGTAGCCTGAGTTGATATTCCCTATTGCGCTAAGTTCGTTGTTCTCAAATCCCAATGATATATAAAAGCATATATACCCACATGGAATCCTACACTCATTTTAACAACACTCAATTTAACATATAGTAAGTTTGAAGACATACTTTATCTTCCAAAAATAAAGTTTGAAGTAATGTGAGTGAATGTTTAAGCAGCTGAATTTCAAGTTTCTGTACATGATTTTGAACTAAGGATGAATTTTAATTACTGTTTTGGTTGGTTATAGAACAAAACAATTTCTTTGTGAGCGAACACAATCAGAGTTCTTGGAGGATTGCTTTCAGCTCATCTTATAGCCAATGATTACGCTACGGTATCTATTATATTTGTTGTTATATACCTGCATTTTTGTCTTCTGATAATAGCTTAATGATTCTAATAATTTATATGAGGATCAAAAGGATTCAATTAGGTGGTAAAAGTTGAATAATGCTTCAGCTATTATTTTGAATAAAAATGTAGCATTACAGATCAATGATAAATTTTACTACACTCATACAAGACCAACATCAATATATAGGACTGCATTTTAGAGTTATAAATTCTTTCAACCAATGGTGAAAAGTTGCAGAGATGAGGACGCTAAGATGGATGAATGGAGATAAACAAGATAGGATTAGGAATGAGGAATTAAAAGATAGTTGAGGTAGTGCTTATTATAGAGAAGGTTGTAGAATCTTTCCTTGGATGATTTAGACATCTAAGACATGTATGGCGAAAGGGCATAGACCCCAATAAGGAGATTAAATCAAATGACAGATAGTCCTAGACTCCTAGATGTTAAATAAGACCTAGAAAATCATGAGTTTTGAACTATTGAAATAGATTTAGATTGTCTGTTGTAAACACTAAACAATATGGTATTGTTTGATCCATGTCACTTATTCCACTTAGTAAGACAAGGATTAGTTTATCAAGCGTGGTATTTATGTAATCATAGTGTACTGATTTGGTATTTCATTTCACCTATAAAATCTGTACAAGACATAGTTTTGAAATCCTTTTTTAATTATCTTTGCATTCATTGTGGGTAGGACATGAGAATTCCTTCATATAATAATCAGTTATTGAGCTTAGTTGAAGATCTAGCCAGGAGGTTGTTACCAGCTTTTGATACTCCAACTGATATGTTATTGTTCTGTGCATACTTCACTGCACTTAGAGTAAATATGTATGAAAGTCTAAAATCAACCATAGTCATTTTATAGGGCTAGTGCATGATTTAGGAAAAAAAATGGAACATTGAAAATGGCTACTGTTGTTAGATGTTAAATCAGCTAATTGGTAATAATGGTTGCTGTTGTTACGCTATTAAATTATTTTTTAACTGGGAGGATGTTGTTGTTAAACTATTGAGAATGGTAGCTGCTGTTAAGTTGTTAAATTTGATGGGCAATGTCTGAATTACTTTTATTTTAAACCAGGTGTGATTTATTCAAGATTTACTTTTATCTTTGTTAAACAATAATTACCTTTTAGTTTTTAGCAGTGTTTTTCCTTTATTTATCACCACCGTTGACTTGATTTTAGTTTGTTAAGACAGGTCTCAACATTTTGCTGATATAAAAAGGGATGAAACATTTGAACTATCATTTTTTGGATATGCAGATGAGGTAGTTGAAGCTCGCACTAACAATGATGTTGTTATTATGATCAAAGGAACTAAAATTATGAGTGCTTTAAGTTAATGAGTTTAAATTGTTAATTTTTTTATTATTATAATAATAGATATCGTAAAACATGCAGTAAATTTGTTGTTTATTATTATAAAAATAAATACTATAAATTTTTTTGAAGTATCATATGGCTAATCATTTTGTTTTATTCTTCAAGGTTCAAATGACTACATATGTGATGTATTTATTTTAAATAAATAATATAGTTTAATTTATATTATTTAATAATATAATATAATTTATATTATTTATTTTAAATATTAATCTAAATTTCTCCCATATAAGATGGTTTAGGGTCTAGAGTTTAGAATTTAGGGTTAAGAATTTTAGATATTAGGATTTAGGGTTTATATAATTTAGGATCTAGGGTTTAGAATTTTGGGTTTACGATTTAGAGTCTAGGCCTTAGTGTAGCATCTTGTGGGTTTATTATTTATTGGAAGATAAATTTAACATCTTGTGAAATTGTTCTTGCCAACACTGCTAAGGGTTTAGTCTATAAAGACTTAAAAGTAATGTTACGTAAAAAGTACAAAAACATTTGTAGGGATTAGCTTGAATGTTTAAAGTTATAATTATTAAATAGAGAGGATATGAGCCAGGTATTTAGGATCCACAGTTTTAACAAAGTTTTAAGTCTTAGAAATTGATAGGTGTTTCCTACTATTTTGATTTTAAACTTCAAATCAATATTCAAATGAATGAATTGAGTGAATAAGTTTTTTTTAAGTGAAATTTTCTAACAAGTTAAAATAAAAAAACTCGAGTTATAAATCTTATTTAAACTTTATGTATATATTTAGATGCAGATGTTATTTTTTATTGTTTGTTATACTAAAATGAATTTAATTTTCATACACCGTCAATGTAAAAAAGTTTTACACATGCATTCATTTAGGTGTTACCATATCATCAAAAGCAATTAATTTTCAAATCTACTTTTTTAATTGCAAGTTAAAATAATAACAAATCTTCTTTATATAAATATACTACATTAAAATTATTTTTCAACACTTTTTTAAATAATTAATACATTAATAATTTTATAAATAACAAATTAACTTAAATTAAATAGAATTGTCACCCGCGCAAAGATTAAATTAATTAAGTTTTTAAAATATTTTATAAGATAGTATTTTTATATCAATACTATCCAATGCAACGCACGAGTAATACACTAGTTCATATAGAATTCAAATACAAAGTGTATTTATTGTGATTTATTTCCTTGTATACCTTCATTAGATATAATGGTTACGAATTCATTTACAATCATTCATATTTTTTATAATTTATTTATTTGTAAATGCAAATGTTATTTGTATTTTATTTTATCATATACATTGAATTAAAGATTTCAGTTGTAATAAACTGATAATAGCTATGAATTGAGTGATATTTTAGTTATAAATATTTGAATTTCATTTACGTCATTTTAATTTTATTTTAGTTATACATATTTTAGTTATTTGTATTTAGTCGCATTTTTATATATAAAATTGTTCATTTATGTCATTTTTATTTTATAACTAAATCTATAAGTAAAATATTCCAAAATATAACATCCATAATTATTTATATAACATTCATAATTTTAACATACATAATTTTTGAGTTATATTATTTGGACATTAAAATCAGCCACAACTTTTTTATATGTATACAAATTCAAAAATACAAAAAATAAAAAATCAATCCCACTCTCACTCATTGATGCGCTACACGACCAATTTCTCCTTCTACCTATACTTTATTATCTATCAAGTCCTTCTTCTTTTTTTTTACAATATGTCAATATGCACTACTCTGATTCTCTGTGATATTCTCTATGTCACATGCTTTTTTCTTGGTTTTACAATCTGTACTCTCTTTCTCAAACACATTCTATATTTGGCTTTTCTTTTTTCATTCTCCATTTTGATTTCCAGTTAAAAAAAGTAAAATATCTCTCTCTTCTATTATCGTTTTATGTATCATCTTGAATCAAATTTTAAATTTCTTAAATTTATTTATAAATTTAACTAAATTTTATGTATCATTTTATGTATCAACTAATAAAGTAAGTTGTAAATGCTTTATTTTAAATTTCTTAAATTTGTTTATAAATTTAAGTTTCCTCTGTATTTATGACATTACCTAATCATTTCTATTTATCTGCTTCAGTTCAACAACCATCAATTCAAGCATATGTTTATACAAATAATATTATTACATAATAATAATAACCATTAAACTATTCCTCTAAGGACCCTATACATAACTAGCAAGGGATAACAACACCTCTAAACCAAACAGAGGATGCCACTTCTACATACTTCATGTACCAACTCCAACCATTGTCCTAAGCATTTGGTACCTACCCCTAAAATATGTAGGGGGTGAGAACAAAACTTCACGTTCTCACCTTTTAGAATACTGTCAAAGTAGCAGGTTAACACGCAAATAGATAAATACTTCTTAGAAAGCATATACTCAAGTAAAACCATTTTAGAAACCGTTTCGAAAGCTGAATAGAAATCTCTCTTCAGTTCGTAAACTTTTTTTGCAAAACCTTGTAGAGAAAACCAACTTGGACTCCGAAACACCAAGAATTCGACACAAGGAACTTGCAACCATCATTCAACAGTTCACATAATCCACTCATCAACCGATTCACGCAAACGCACACAATTCAAGCAAACCAAGCACGTACAATACAAGTACAACAAACAACAGATAACAATTGAGCACCCCAATACAATTCACACTCAAACAATGCAATCAAATGTAGATGATACATGCCTGATCCTATGGCTATGATTAGCTCACCCGGTCGGTGATCTTAGCCAACCCGACCGGTCCAGTACTAGTCTCGGACCACTATCAGACGCACTTCCCCGAGGACAACACGCTCATTGTCCCGAACATTTATGTTCTTTCTTTCTCATTATATATATATGGGAGTTTCTCTCCTTATTGCGTATATAACGCCCGTAAACCGGGACGTTAGTTCGAAGACCCCCTGTCGTTTACTACGCCCAATAGCCCACTATTGTCGTAAGCCGAGTCGTCATCCCGCAACCCCCATTGTCACTTCGACTCACGTATATATCACTCCGATAATATCTTCCACTTAAGGGCAACCAGTTCACTCTCTTTTATATATAACGTTAGTATTCACAATAGGCGTAGATGAAGTATGGGGTATAACATCTCACCTTTAAAACCAAAGCGACAACTTTTGAAAACTCATCTTGAAATAATTTTAAGACCAGAATCGATTCTGGAAGGCTGAGAATCGATTCCCTGGAATCTTGGTGGAGAGACTTCATCTCTGGAGGATTATGAATCGATTCGAGGGGTGCTCGAGTCGATTCTAATCACTCTAAAAGATTTGAAAATTGTTTTGATTCAAAGCTGAAAATTGCTTCACACGAGTCGATTCCACTCAGAGAGAGGTTCTTCTCATTCAATGCACGATTCCCCCATTGTTCAGCTTGAAAGATATGACGAAACTCCAGTTTAGCCACAAAGCCTCCATTCCATTCACCTTTTCTGTTCCTCAGTAATCCTCCACAACCTGCCTTTCCCCTGTCTTCAATGACTGATCCATCTGTATTTAGTTTCACCCACCCATTAGAAGGTGGTTTCCAAGAAATCGAGTTCCTGGAAAAAGCTTTCTGGCCATTAAAAAGGTCATTTTTCTGTAATGCTTACTTGGTTTTCTTGACATCTTTTTGAATTATCCACATAGCTACTGCATTATTAGGCTTAGTATATGATTGCTAAAAGAATCTCCTTATCCCTCCATCTCCACAGCCACCACACAATTTGTATGTGTTTGCATTGTGCAGTGCTTGAATTACCTGTAGTGTATATTGTCTCCTTCAACTAATATATATATATATATATATATATATATATATATACACAAGCTCGTTGGGTCAACTCCAAGCCCAAATAACATGCAACAGCCTCAGCCTCACATACAGATCGGTTGGAATCAAGTTTCCAAGTAGCAACTATGGAAATAAGCCCTTCACCATCTCTAATCACCATGCCAGCCCCAGCATTGCCATCCTCCGCTGGTGAGAGTGCCACATCAAAGTTTAGCTTGGAGAATGGCACTAACCACCTGGGTGTGATGAGTAGTGCGGTCTTGTGCAGTGGTAAACTCAGCAGCTCGTGAGACCGTGCCTTCCATGGTTTGCACACAGTCACGGCTTCACGCACTAACTTGGTAATCACCTATTTCTGACAAACAGGACAACATTTGATTCGGACAGCCAAGAAGCAGGAAGCAAGGAACTCGAAGAAAATAGGTATGTCATAATGAATGATGATATATAAGGTCACAGGAAGAGAACTTCTATAATCCATATATCCCTGGGTTTTTGGAGGAATTGAATGAAAAAGGAATGATTGAAGATAACGAGGGTGCTAGTGTGATATTTGTTCAGGGTGTAAACATACCAATTATTGTTGTGAAAAGTGATGGTGGTTACAACTGATTCACTGCATATGTTTTCCTTATCTCTCCGAGAGTATCTGTAAGTGTAGCGTAGCATCCACAAGCCTGCCCAATCCAGCAGTTTATTTGTGAGCACGGACAAGATCCTGAAATTCTTGGCTTGAGTTCAAGAGATGGTGACAGGGAGCAACTTGTAGGATTTTCCCCTCTGCCATCAACTGTATAACAAATAAATTGTTATGTAAGAGAAAAAATTAAGTCAAATAACGAAAACAAAATGAGAAAAGAGACAAGTGACTTAAGATCCAAGAAATCACCAAAACATGCTTGAAGAAGATCAACTTGAGTGGCAAGCAAGGCTATCTTCCCTGCAAGTCCTTCCATGATTTAATCACGCAAAGTTTCAAAGCCTTTCTTCATTCTACTAAGAGCAATGAAGCTATGATTGCAATATCTGAAGACTGAAGTGAAGAATTTGGCAATTACATTGAATAACTGTGTGGCAGTATGTGCATCAACAACACTGAATGGATCATCCAAAGTTGTCTTGCATATCTGAAATGTTACTGTTTTAAACATCAGAAGTTCTTGAAAGTAATCTTGATAATTAGAGATATTTCTCCACATGCTCAAAATTCAGAATATAAAATAACAGCACAAACATGAGTGTAAATTAGACTGTACTAATTTTAAACATAAGAAAACAAAGTGAACCAACTCAGAAAATTGGAAACAAAAAAGTATTTGAATAAAGAAAAGAATTCTAGCCTGAGTGTAATGGGAATCCTAGTGCGAAAAATCCCACATTATGCTGGATTTGGCAAACAGCTGTATTTTGAATTGGTGCAGTTTTTCAAAGTCAGAACATTCCAAAAATATTTTGATGAATTTTTTCGAACTCCAAGATTTTGTAATACATTTTGAAGCAAACATGCATGGGTAGAAAATTCATTTCATACATCTATTATAGCCTACTTTTAAAAAAAAAATAACTTACTCCAAAAACTAAAAAAGAAAAAAGGAAAAAGAAGAAAAGAGAGAATGTTCTTATGTCTTCTGAGATTAAGAGAACTATGTTATCGCAAATAGAAATTTTGAATACTAAAAGACTCAAATTATATATCTTAGCCTAACAAGTTATTAGAACATCATCCCTATCGACGATTAAATGATTTAGTATTACTTCCAAAAAATACATAAAAATAAAAAAAGTCAACATCACTGTATTTGTCTCCTATTCTTAAAGTAAAGCAGAGGTACCCTTCACAATTTTAACACTTAACCAAGTTGGTTGTCAGGTGGAAAACATGTGATTTTGTTCTTGTTATATTAGAATATTTGGCATAAAATATAGAAACAAAATAAAAAAAAAAGCTATCCATATTAGTATTAGAAATACATGGAAACTAGAAAATCCCATCATCAAAGAAAATTAATCAATTGCTTGAACATCAGAATACACAATAAAGGATAAGATACAATGAAATTTTCAGTTGTAAGCATCAAATTTTGAAGAATGCTTCAAAATGCAAATAAACAACATAATGGATATTGATTAATAAGCTTGGCTAAAAGTCAAGAATACACAATTGTTTATGATCACAAACAAAATGATACAGCAGATGCGGCTCCACAGTCTTTAATTCATACAGAGTCGAACAAAAAGAACCCAGCGAAGGGAAAATGATATACATATCACAGAAGTTGACATACATTAACTTGTATACAGAGAAGACAAGATCACAAGACGATAAAGAGTTATACATATTACAGCTGAATTTGTTCTTTTCTTAACATGGCATACACATGGTGGCCTTCTTAGTTTTCAAGAATTGCCTCTCTTATCTCTTTTAATTTAAACATGTGACAATAATCCAAAAGGGATAAAAAAAAATAATAATAACAAAGGCAGTTCTCCTTTAAAATAAAATGATATAATCACTCTTAGTTTCAATGCTTAGTCATTGAATCAACTTCTCATTTACATTTCCCCAGAACTTAAGCATTAGGTTGTTTTATAAATAAGGTAGTTTAAACTTACATAAAGAGAATTATTGACATGGCCATCTTTGTTCGGAGAAGTTATAAGCTCATCCTTGTTGAATGTCCGTTCCCCATAAACTATGTACTTGTAATGACGATGGGATGCAGTGGAGATCCTAAAATGTATGAAAGATATTGAAGAAAGAGAGGTGAGAAAACAAGCATCACAATTCCAGGGTAGCAATCAATGAGCTATTTCTCAGAAGTAGAAACATTTGTTGGTTCATAGAAGCTAAGCATGTTGAGGAGGTTGTGAGGCGTCACAATTTGGTTTGAAAAGCAGTGAGAAAACATATAGATCAAGATGCACTTTAAAGTAGTATCCAAATATTATTATTATAAAAAATATTCCAGCAAAATTCAGATGGCAATAAAATATCAAATAACCAAGACTAAGAAGCAATGGCCATATGTGAAGTGCGCTTACTTTTAGAGGAACAGAGAAGTTTGAGTATGCATGATGGCTTCATCAATCGCATGGGTATTTTAAAAGGCAAATTGTATAAACGAGTTAGAAAACTGTATTGCCATCAATGATAAGAGACAGAAACTATTAACTAAGATTCCACAGAAGGTTCAAGCACAACAAATTGTATAACCAGGCCACTAAAATTCAGGACATTTAGGATTTTGTGAATGCTCAGAGGAATTTGCATGCTCAATGTATTATCACTTAGGAAATTAAAAATTCACCTCACTTCAATATAAATATAACGAAATTAGAAGATCAATTCAATAAATAGAGAATCATGAGTGAACAGTTCAACAAAGCTCACATCCAGTAAACCAACGATCCTGATTTTACAGGGATAGCTTTGGGGAAAAAGTTTAGCATTATTACGAGGGTAAAAACAAAGAAAACACAGATTGTGGAAAATTAAGAATTGACCTCCTTCTCTAGCACAGTGGATTGTGCGGAGGTGGGAATCTGATGCACTTGAAGACCCTCTGCCGCTTCTTCTGCAAGCTCTTTTCCCGGCGACCGGCAACCTTCCTTGGCGTCGACAGCCACCTATTAGCTACTCCGGCAGACATCATTCCTTGAGTTTTGGGTTGGGCGATTCGAAATCGTTTGGATACAATCAAGTAAAAGATAAATGATCAATCAGAGAGGAGTAAAAAAATTAAAAATAAAAACAAAAAACAAAAAACAAAAAAAAGAAAGAAAAATCAACAAGTATGTATTCGTAAGGGTGGAACTTGGCGGTGCACATGAACATGCTCAACATGCATCTACCGAAAAGACATCAAAATGCGCGTTTTTCGTTGTCGTTCTGCCTCTAGGGCTTCCTCACTGCTCTTCTTCATCCGTTTCTGTTCCATGAAAACCTCATTGATTTCATCGATCATCGATAGCAGAAACTTGACAGCATGACAGGAGGAAGACGCGAGGCGGCGCTTCTTCACCGGAGGCGGACACGGAGGTGTTTCGGTGAACATTTCCGCCTCTTCCACGGCGGGTGGCGACTGCCGTGGAGTGCACGGCGACGGTGGATCATCATGAAATAATGACAACTCGTCCATCGGTTAGTAGCAAAGAGAGCAGTGCTGAGTGAGAGAGAGAGATTTAAGAGCAACGAAGAATGGAGAGTGGAAGCAACGTGTGTAAAGAGAGAAGGAGAAGAACGTGTGAGGGTAGAAAGAAGACTCAGGGTTTCCCGGGAGATGGCGCTATACAGTGATTTCTTTTCTTTTCTTTTCTTTTTTATTATTATTTTTCCCACTAAAAATAATTAACTAGCTTGAAAATCAAGCCACTAGCAAACGGCTACTATTTGTTACCAGCTTCGGCTTAAGTCTGGCTTGTAAAGTTAATTAAGAAAAGACAAAAAAAAAAAAAGCTGTTTGTGATTTTGAATAATGTAAAATTTTATGTTTAGTAAATCAAAATAATTATATATGTGTGCTAATAGTTTTAAAAAATTAATAATACTTTATAAAAATATATAAGAAAATATATTTGAGGAGTTAACCACCAAAATTGATGAACTTAAAACATTCAAAAGCCCATAAAAATGACTCTTAATTTTGTTAACGATCAAATACCTTCAAATTATTTAAAAATAGTTGTTGGTATGTAAGCAATATATACAAATTCTTTCAAGTTTGGTAATTTACAAGGATAATGCTATTTGAACAAGTGGTTTTGGCTAACCAAGTTCAACCAAGTGATTTATTTCTATGCTAAATAGAATGTTATTTCGGTGTCAAATAGTATAAAAAATTCCACATAAATAAAGTTCTATTTGACATCAAAATAGTCTTCTATTTAGTATAGAAATAAATGGATTGATTGGACTTGACCACTTATTTATATAGAATTATTTTTACGTAATTCAAGTTAAATTATATTTTTATATATATTATTATGAGTACAATCATTTCTATTTACACACATAAAATCATTTTGATCCTACCTCCCCATTTTTTTTAAAGGGATTTGCTTTAATAATGACTGTTTAGGTTTCAGGTAAAACTTTAACATGAATGTATTCACATTTGTTTTCAAGTTCTTCTATTTTTTACTGTTTGCTAGCTGATGAACTTATTAAGAAATATGGATTAGAAATTACTGTATAGCTATCAATCATTCGATTATCTTTTTAGAAAATATATTTATTGTCCTCGTTCTTATTAGTATTTATTCTACAATTTGCTATAGAATGTAAAATCTAATATTGTTTCTATATGTGTAGTTTAGATTTTAAATTATAGATTTAGTGCAGAAAAACCATATGACCCTTTAAGTTATATTTACTTGAATATTCAATAGATCTATTTTTCATGTAAGTTATATTTGTTCACACTCTATTATTGCTTGAATATTCAATACATCCACGTTTCATCTCCAATCAATACTATTGCGAAATAATTCGATCAACTGTACTTGAATATTTATTTATGGGATTTAAGTACATATATAGAGTTAAACTTTTCTGAAATTTGTGATTTGTAATAAATTGATTCTTGATTTTTCAATTGCACTATTTTAAGATTGAAAACTTTATATTACATTGGTCCCTAATCCTTGAGATTGGAAAAATTGCAGTAAGTAGTGCAATTTTTCTAATCTAGTGCTATTCGGAAGTGGGGACCATTTTAGTGCAAAATGCAAGCAGTGAGGTGAGGCGTAAAATAATTATTTGTTTTTATTTCCTTTATTTGGCTTTTTTAGAAGTCGTTTATTTTGGTAGAAATTATAACATCCTAGGATAACGACACCTTAGCCTAAGTCTGAGAAGCCGTTATCTTAGGTGGATATTCGAAATCGCAACGGTACAACCTATTGAAACACTACTTCTTGGAAAGAGACAAAGGTTTCTAGGAGCCAAAACAGATATAGAGCGTACGCGGAAACGTTACTAAATAATTCTACCCAATGGTTATGGAAATCATGATATAAGGTTAACAAGCACAACATACATATATATAACTAAAGCATGACAAACAGGATGATCACGGCGAATGACATTCACCGATCACAATCCCTAAGATCCTGGTTACAAGTATTCTTCAGAGTACATTGTCAACGGACTTCAAACTACATCAACATACAGAATACTAACAGTATCTGAACAAAACACAAAACATAAGGTCTTGCATTACATAACCAACAAGCTATACAAAATACAAGCCTTCTGCTCCTCCACCTGCTTAGCCTGCTTAGGCACAACCAACTAACTGGCACTCAGATCCTCATCTGAAACCACATCAACAAACGGAGTGAGAACCCACAACATCGGATTCCCAGTACGGAACAAGCGCCCAGAGTATAAAACATATCTTTACTTGAACCTCATAGTCAAACACTAAACCACAAGTCACATCAAGTAGCACATATAGCAGAAACACAGACAGATAGTACAGATAACAACAGATAACAGATATTATGTAGTTAGGCAAACCCAAACAATGTCATACAATTATGCACATGATGAATGTCTAGTCCTAATGACTTGATGAGCTCACCCGGTCGGTTACTTTAGCCAAACTCGACCGGTCTAGTACTAGTCTCGGACCACAATCGGACGCACTTCCCCGAGGACACCACGCTCGATGCCCCAACCGTTTATGGTCTTTCTTTTAATCATATATACTTGGGGGTTTCTCTCCTTTATATTGCGTATATAACGCCCTATGAATCGGGACGTTAGTCCGAAGAACCCCCACTCATCCACTACATCCGATAGCATGCTATTGTCGTAAGCCGGGTCGTTAGCCCCGTAGGCCCCCCATGACACTTCGACTCACGTAATGTCACCCGAAGGATGTTTATAGGTTCGATGATCAATGGTGAAACTAAGAAGTGAACCATTTTACAACAACCATCATCACATTCGTTTCAAAACACTTGTTTTCTTGTTTTCAAAGGCCAGAATCGATTCCGGGATGAGAGGAATCGATTCCATGGAGCCATACAGAGAGCTTGTAGCTTCTAGAGGTGTGTGAATCGATTCTAAGGATATCAGAATCGAATCGAACCCTCATAAAACTTTTGAAATCAATTCTATGGACATATGAATCGATTCTAAGGAGCTAAGGAATCGATTCTAAGGAGTCGTTGGAGTTTGAAAATAAGTTAAGTTAAATAGAATCGACTCCCAGAAGGATCAGAATCGATTCATATCACATGGGCATTTGCCACTGTCCAATTCTGAATCGATTCGCACACTACCAGAATCGACTCGTTACACTTAGAAGAATTTCTTGTTGAGTTTCGAAATCATAGAGTCGATTCTAGCCTCACAAGAATCGATTCATATTGGCTTAGATTCGATCCTTTGCTCTCTGGAGAATTGTGAATCGATTCCATGATAAACAGAGTCGATTCAAAACTGCAGAATTCATCAAAATCCCCAGTTTTAGGTCATCAGAATCGACTCTCCAGCGGGAAGAATCGATTCGGACGACACAAAATCTATTCTTTGTGCTAAAAACCAGCTTTTCCCAAAACCTTTGTTACCCAAATCCCATTCCAAACATCAATTCATCCCATTTTCCAACCAAAACTCAGTTTCCCAGCAACCACCAATTGAAAAGA
>JASCZI010091510.1:997-19297 GCA_036250425.1 Stylosanthes scabra | reverse complement strand
ACTTGATTTAGATTCACTTGATTTAGGTTTTGGTTTTAAGTATCTAGGATTCTGCTCATATTGATTTAGGATTCTGCTCAACGCTTTTTTAAATTCTGCTCAAATTTGTTTAAAATTTCTGTTTGTACATCTTACATGTTGAAGAAGAACAACAACAACGTAACATAAAAGGAGAAGGAGGAGGAGGAAGAAGAAAAGAAAGAGTCGGAGTACGAAGTGGAGGTGGAGGCGGATGCGGAGTACGAAGTGAAGGCGGAGTACGAAATGGAGGCAGAGGTGAAGGGCAGGGCGGAGATGGAGGAGGAGGCAGGGCGGAGATGGAGGTGGAGGTGAAGATGGAGGTGGAAGCGGAGGTAGTGAAGAAGAAGAAGAAGAAGAAGATGATGATGATGATGGAGGTGGAAGCGAAGGTGGAAGAAGAAGAAGAAGAAAAACAAGAAGAAGAAGATGATGGAGGTGGAAGCGGAGGTAGAAGAAGAAGAAAAAGAGGAAGAAATTGCAGTAGCGTGCGTGCGTGAGAACGCGTGGAGAGAAGGTGTGTGTTGTCTGCAGAACACGTGCCTTGGATGAGAGTGGTGATTGTTTATGTGTTTGGTGTGTTTGTGTGTGCACGTAGCATTACTGTAAAAAATTTATATCTCCCATAATGATAGCACTGATTACACATCAGATTTTAATGACATAAATCAACGATCAAGATTTAATCAAAGTAACTATCATCACTAGAGGACACTTTAATGTTTTCACCAAAGATATGTTCTTTCTTTATTAATTTTTTTTCAATAAAATATAGGTAATATATAATTCAGTAAATACCCATCCGGTCCCTAACCTTTTTAATTTTAGACAAGCCACCCCTTAACAATTTAAAAGTCCCAAATCGATCCGGAACAATATGTGTAATATACTAATACCCCCTCCAACTGGTTAGTAGTATATAAGCTCGGTGACGTGTCAGTTTTATTGCCAGGTGTACAAAGTTAGTGCCAGCATGAAAAGGTTGTGTGTGAAAAGGACTAATAGCCCCCTCACCACCCTTCAAAACCTTTTACATTCATATGAGAGAGTTTACATAAATCTCCTTCTTCTCTTCAACCATTCACAGAAAAACCTCTTTGTGATCAACGTCTTTCGTCTTCCTTCTTTTCCCTCCAAAACAGAGTGAAGATAGTGTCATTGTTACACTGCAACAAAGCTCACAAGGGAAGTAAGGTAGCACAGTTCGTGTAGCAGACACGTTCAAGGAAGTAGAAGAAAAAAATCTATTACAGGCTAGGGCAAGGAAGCAGAAGAAGAAAATGCCAAAGAGACAACATGTCCCAACAGATCCAAGGGAAGAGATACCTGTTTCAAAGTCTGCTCCACCAGTGGTTCAAATTTTGTTTTTTGTTGTTATTTGATTTCTGTTTCTGATTTCCTAAAACTTCACATGTTTGGTTATGCTGTATCAATATGCTAATATAGTATTTATTTGTTGGATAACATTAGGGTAATGCTACTGAATCTAGTTCTCAGCCACAGGCAGCCCCAACATTTGTGATTCCAGTCCCTCCACCCATGCCAAAGACTTTGCAGCCTTTGAGAGCCAAACAGAAGATCTTTAGGCCACCAGCATCATTTGGAGATGTCCATTTTTCAACTCGCCCTGCTCAACCACCAATTCATCCAATCCAACCCCCATTCCCTCCTCAGCAGAATGCACCAATTCCTCAAGGGCCACCACCATCTCTACCTAGAACAAGTAACCAAGAAATTCTATCTCAAGAAACCATGGCAGCAGCACGTGGAACCACAGCTGAAAGGCTTTTCGAGTTCATGCCTACCCCAAACTTCAAGCCTCCAAACTAAGACTGACCATTGCATGGGATTATAGTTCATATAATGTATATGCCCACTAATATTTTGGTGAAGCCCGTAATAGACATTTATATTGTGGCTTCTTTTGTTTAAGTTAAGACTTTGTTAGTATGGTTTTTTTGGGTTAGTAATATGCTTTTGGTTGTTGACTTGTGTGACATGATATTAATCTTGTTGAACACTTCATTTCTGGGATATTTTGTAAACTCAACATGCTCCACGCATGATATCTATATATGATGTTAGTACTATAATATTTCTAGCAATTTTATAACTGTATATTACTTCATGCTTATCAGGAAAAAATTAGCAGTGATGAAATTACTTCATATGAAACCAAAATGTAGCTCATATTCGTAACAAGTTAATCCAGATACAAATTTTGCATTTAATCCATTTTCATTTGGGTATAGGAACTAAACTCGAATTAAAGCTAGAAATCCTATTGTAAATACAATCCCCAACAAGAAGAAAACTGAACCCCAACTTTTGGAAATGACACTTTCTCTATTGGCAGCGCTCCTCCCAGCCACTAGATTTTCAAGTGCAAACATCTTCTCCTCCAATTTCACCATATCTTCAAAAACTTCACCTTTGTTAGCATCTTCTTTCACAAAAAAGGAGGATACATACTTATCAAGGCAAGCAAAGCATTTGCAGTGAGGAGTGGTTGTCTACAAAGAAACCTAAAATTCAGTTCAACTACTTATAAACCCAAAAAAAGAAACACGCAAATCAAATACCTTAAAATTCGAACACCCAAAGAAAAGCATGTTCGGGTTGCCAACGGTGGAGGAGTGGAACAGAATCGCGTAAGAACCACACTTGCACCATGGTGCAGCGAATTTTTTCTTCCTTCTACTCCATTCTCTCCACCGCTGCTCCTGCCAAAGCCACAGGTGCTACTCCAACTCTGTTCACCACACGAAGCACTCAATTTATCTTCCATAGCCTTTTCTTCCATGGGAGACTCTAAATTTTGAAGTGCAATCACTAGGGTTTGGGTGCTTCGAAGGGAACCAACGAAGAAGAAGACCTCCAAACACGACATCGTTTTTTAAAGATGTTGAGGGGTCTATAAGTCCCTTTTCACACAACCTTTCCATGCTGGCACTACTTTTATACATCTGGCAATGAAACTGACACGTCACCGAGCTCACATACTGGTAACTGGTTGGAGGGGGTATTAATATATTACACATATTGTTCTGGGATCGATTTGGGACTTTTAAATCGTCAAGGGGTGGCTTGTCTAAAATTAAAAAGTTTGGGGAATGGGATGGGTATTTACTGTATATAATTTGTATCTTCTTACCAATCAAATGTGAGTCCTCTCTTTTCTCTTGTAATATATTCTCGTGCGTTTCAAAGCAAAATGAATTTATTGGAATAGTCGAGTCTTCCAAAGCATGCAACATGGTATCATTTCTAAAATAGACTCTATATTCATGCTTGGTTGACTTGAATCTAACAATGTTTTGACCAATGCCAAGGTTGGTCAAAACATAAACTTTTACTTTCGAAATTCTTTTCTCAAACAAGTACACTTCTGAACTTTTAATCGTGCATTGGATACGAGTATCCTGTGAAACAATTTAAATTTGAATTCGAAATTATAAAATTACATATC
The DNA here is from genome assembly GCA_036250425.1 of Stylosanthes scabra. Taxonomy (NCBI): domain Eukaryota; kingdom Viridiplantae; phylum Streptophyta; class Magnoliopsida; order Fabales; family Fabaceae; genus Stylosanthes; species Stylosanthes scabra. The sequence goes on along the minus strand of JASCZI010091510.1, from coordinate 15,810 downwards.
TCCGTAAAAATAATAATACAAAGTATATATGGTTTGATATGATATGAATTCTGATTTTTTTTTTTTTTATCAAATATGCCGATATAATAAAAACCCACTAACAAATCTCTATTTTTTAGGTTCCATCTGAAGTTATAATGATTTATGAATAAACCAAGTACCAAAGATTTTAATATAAATTTTATTATAATAACAAAAGAGATCTACGATGATGAAATTATTCCTGAAAAAATTACTCCATATTTTTGAAATAATTTTATTATAATAATAATAATAATAATAATAATAATAATAATAATAATAATAATAATAATAATAATAGAGAAAACAAATATAAAAAATTAAAACACTAACACTAATAATAACAACAATAAAATATATAATAATACAGTAAATTTATGGACATTATTTTTTAACATTATTAGCCAATGTATGGAGTTCATATTTTTATGTTATATTATAATTATAATATAATAATACTTAGTATTTAGAGTGGTATTATAAAATGATAAACTTGATTAAATATAATAATAATAATAATAATAATAATAATAATAATAATAATAATAATAATCTAAATAATTGATTTTTATTTAATTGGAATTGACAACGACAGATAAGGCCCAATTTGCACAATCAGCCTTTACTTACACGTTTAAAACATAAATGCATGTCAAAACAAAAAAAGGCCATAGATGCATTTTTTAAGTTGATCATGATGTCAAATTTGTTTTACATCTTATGTTAATTTACTCCTTTTCAATTTCACTAAAAGATAAACTGCAATGCCTTATGAAAAATCTGTAAAAATAATAATATAAAGTATATTACTTCTTCAAGAAGAATCATCTCGATTAGAGCTCTTTATGTTTTTGTTTCGAATTACTTGACACTCCATAAACAAAATATCCTGACCTTAAGTTCCTATAACTACTCGTTAAAATCTGTACGCCTCAACAAATTGTAAAACACATAGTGTAATAGGGGCTTCCACTATTATTTATAAAGAAAGATAAAATGGTACATCTTTTTACTATCATCAATTACTATCAAATACGATCGTAATTGATTCTTTCCATTTTAATACAACTTGATTAAGACAATTATAAAATCATGACTTATATTTTTTTTTATCCATTCAAAAAAATAATTATTATTTATTGATTCACTTTAATTTCACCTGATTATTGTCCTACCCGTATAATTTTCCATCGTTATAAAATATATTTTCATTATAATTAATAATTTATTAAAATCAATCACAGCTCAATGAATATACTAATTCAATTAATGAAGTGAAATAATATAATCATAAATCTATCTTACTATTATTAATCATATATAAGTATTTTGGATATAAAATTTGTATATATAAAACTATTCGAAATTTTTTTATAAATAGCAATAATTAAATTGAGGTCCTTTGTTTTTGTGGTCGGTTAAATGACTAATCATGAGAATCGTAATTCTTTTAATTGTTTTTTAATCAAATTCTTTAAATAAGTATTAATAAAAATTTTAATGCAGAATTATTCTATGTGAAGTAATACATTATTTGATTGCCAATCAAAATAACGATTATTTTATTCGAAAGAGTTCAATTTCTCCTGAACTTAATATGACCTAATTTAGGCAATTATAAATTTATGACTGAATATAAATGTTTTATGATAATTGAGTAATAGAGTAATAATAATATTATTAAATCACTATATCTAAATATAAATTTTTTATGATAATTGATTTAATATTAATTATTACTTTTTTATGATAATTGATTTAATACTAATTATTAATATATTAAGTTGCATAGATACGCCATCTATAATAATAATAATTTTAAAGAAGTATTTTACCTGTTAATATCCTTTTGAATGAATTCATTAATTTATATCAATTATAAAACAAAGCAATATTACTTATTATAAATGTTGATTAGGAGAGAGATGCAAATGCTCTTAGCACCAGAATACATCACGTCAGCATTTTTAGCGCCAGAATTCTTTCTGTTGTAGTATAATATAACTAGTGTATGTACCCGTACATCGCACGGGAAATGTTTAACAATTTGTATATTTTGGAATTAAATGATTTTTTATATGTGCCCGTGGTATAATATTTTAACTATAAGAATTATATTTAATGGCATAGTTATATCATAAATATTAATTACAACAAAATTATTATCTTCTAAATATCTAATTTAAAAAAATTTACCATATAAAAATATAATAACATTATTATCATCTTTTTAATTAGATCTTTTAATTAATTTTTTTCTTAAATAGATTTATAGAGAAAAGTGATTAAAAAATTCATAAAAGTCATTGTTAATTCTTTCTTAGTGAATAGAAGTATCACTCATATAAAAAAAACTTATAAAATTTGATGAGGGATATTTATTATAGAATTAAATAAACAAAAAATGTTGGTGCATTTATGAAAACATAAAATTTTAATTTATACCCGGTATAAATCAACTTCGTTGAGAAACCAATGATACATTATTATTGTACGAAATAATCAGAATAAATAAAAAAAAAACAACAAAAGTCACTTACTCTAGAATACATATATATAATGTTCAAACTATAAGAAAGAACGAACGTAATAATTAAAAACATACGATAAATAATATTATAATTATCAACAAATCTCACTATAATTAATTATTAATTTTAACAATTTTATCGTTTGATAAATAATGTACTTTCAAAAATAGTATTTAGAAGAGAAATATATATGAAAACTAACACCAGAATATGCAACGTCAGCATGTCTGGCTATTATGCATTTATAATTATTATATGATATGAAGGATTTGTACGATAAATTACTTTTTCACATAATCATTTAATAAATACCGATATGTATTTTAATTAATATAATTAATAGAAACTATTTACAAAAAATTTGCACGGAAAAGAGATGCGTTAGAATGTCTATCACTATGCATTGTTATCATGATTTAATTATAATTGATTTAATGCAATCATAATATAATATGAATGATTTTGTATAATTAATTTTTTTCTTAAAAAATTATTTAATAAATATTTATATGTGTTTTTGTTAATATAATCAATATAAAATAGTTTCCTAAAGTTTTACACAAAAGAGATTTAGACATACTAATATCAAAGGCGCTACCTCAACATATAATAATAATAATAATAATAATAATAATAATAATAATAATAATAAATATCGATTTTAGTTGTATCATTAATGATATATGGCCGAAAGTAGTAACAAATAGTTCTCTAACTATTTGAAAAGTTTAGTAGATTGTGCAGGAGAGGGGCTACTACTCGACTAATAAGTGTTGGAGCGACGGCTGCTCGACTAGACTAATTGGTTGGAGGGGGACACAGCTAGCCTTAGGGTATAGGAAGACATAGCTACTTTTTGAATACATTCTCGAAGTGACAACGAATGGTATCGACAAAGTGGAAGGGCCTGTGCTCAATAAACCACTCACCCATGCTAGGGCTAAGACTGAAAGTAGCTCTTCTGATTCATCCTGTCTTTCAAGGAGAGGAGTTTAAAGAGCTAGTATAGGTTCGAAGAGTTGCTGCGAGTAACTTCACTCACTTCATCAAGCCAGGAAAGAAGCTTGACAAAGACGGAGGCGGGCTTCTGAGAATATAGGTTTTGAGGTGGCATCAATACCAGAGAAGAGAAAAGTGAAAGACCATGAACACAACCCTACTTGATTTTTAATTAATCTAGGATTTAGTGGGTGGTTTGCTTTTTGAGAGAAGAAAAGTGAGGGGAACAAGAAGAAATTGTTGAGTGGATAAAAAGAGAAGAGTTTCAAAGAAATACCAAAGGTATTTGGGGGCACATGTATGATGAAAACAAATTAGGGCACTTGCACAAAAATAAAAAAAGGAATGACGAGGGAAAAGAAGAAAAAAGAAAAGTTTCAAAAGAAAGCTTCGTCATTCCAAGTAGCGAAGCTACATAAGATAGAAATAAGTACTTCTGTTGTTGAAAGAAGTGGGAATCCCCTCTTATGTCATTTCCCTCCTTCTGAGAAAAAGTATTCGGTGGGGATGACTCCTGCCTGGAGGTATTCTGTTTAGTTTTAGTTTAGGCTGCTAAAGACTGACTTGCCCCAACAGCCATAGCTAAAGGCTTAACACATTGTTGAGTACCCAAATTCTTCAACCCCGACCTCAAGAGAATCCCAGGAAAGCTCCATATCAAAAGAAGCTTGACCGGTAGCTATCGAGGTTGGGGATATCTTCTTTGTTTGGGGCTAAGGCCTATAGCTATCGGAGTTTCACTCTTCTCTTCACCGGAATTGGAATCTACTTCAATAGATGTAACAAAGATCAAATCTTCCTAAGCCTAAACTTGCCATGGAAGGGAATAAATCCTTACTTTATTGAATAGAATACTGGGTCTTTCTCGGAAAGCAGGAAACGAGGGAACAGAACTCGACTTAGAGGAAAGAGAGAATTTTGCCTTTCTTTCTCTAATATAAAGCTGCTTTGAGCAATGAGCTCATTGAGAAAGAGCTAGGAACCAAGACCTTGGATATAGCTTTGAAGTACGTGTAGGAGGAGGACCACTGTGGGAAGAGAATTCAAGGTAGAGGTACAATGGATAGAGGGCTACGGCAAGGCGTTCTACTCACACTCCTGTCAACACTTCCAAGAGTGAATCCCCAACTCGCTTCCCTTTGTAAATTATTTGTTCTTCCTTATTGTAAAACTGTTGAAGTGGTAGATCTTCTTGTAACATTTTACTTTGGTTATTCTTAATTCTATCATTGATAGAGTGGATTTCAATTTCCCGTATGTTGTTCTTTCAGTCGTCCCCTTCCATTCTTTGCATTCCCTCTGGCCCTTACTTTCTTTAAGGAGGATAATGATAAGTATTATTAATAAAATAACTAAAATAGAGGTATCGTAAATTAAATAAGAAAGACAACAATATTATGGAGAATAGGTTAGTGAGATGAGTGGAGGAGAGAGCGGGGTTGAACAGACAAAGGTGGCACATAGTGAGGTTTCCGGCAATGCCGGCGGCAGAAATAAGGGGGAGAGTGCGGGGGGCTTGCATCTGGAGTGAGGGCGGGAAATCTTTCGAGAAAGGTCTCTTTTAGAGACATGGTTGTGGGATCTGCGAGCTCTAATATCTCTGTGGTTGCGGAGGCTCTTCAGGGAGATCGCTTGTGCAAGGTTGAAGGAAAACAAGGGGATCCGGTACCACCATGAGTAACTTTCACTAAGGAAACGAGGGAAGTCTTCTCTATGCCATACAAGGATGCTGTAGTCATCAAGGTTCTTGATAAGAATCTGAGTTACACTACATTGACTCACAAACTACGGGGAGTGTGGCGTCTGCGAGGAAATTATGAACTATTGGATGTTGGCAATGAGTATTTCCTTGCAAAATTTGATCTTATTGAGGAGAGAGACAAAATGCTTATGGGAGGACCATGAATGCTCAATGGACATTACATAGCTGTTAAGTTATGGAATCCAACATTTAGATCCAGTGAGGCTTCTTTTGGATCTACTTTGGTGTGGATTAGGATTGATGGCTTACCGATTTGGTATTATCATGACAAACTTATGACCCAAATAGCATCTGCTATTGGAGCTCCAGTGAAGGTTGATGTAACTACTCAATCTTCTGAGCGCGGGAGATATACACGGGCTTGTGTGCAAATCAACCTTGATTTCCCAGTGGTACGGAAAGTAGTAGTGGATGAGGTTAAATATGACATTCAATATGAGAGTTTGCATCTCTTGTGTGCCCACTGTGATTGCTACAGACACCTTGACTCGAAATGTTAGAAGAAGAAAGAAATCCCACCTCTATGGGACGAGGTCAATTCTGATCCTTCTGCTTCCTCGGGAAAATCTCTGGCGACTTTACCGGTGGAGTTTGTCGGCGGGGAACGACTGGTGGAAGATAAGTCTCAACTTGCGAATCTTTTTGAATTTGGAAAAGATTCCACTATGGTTACAAAAGGGGAAGGCAAAGTTCATGGCGAAACTTTCGTGCATGGCATTATTGAAAAGGATACGTTGCATGATTCTCTAAAAGAGTGGACTGAAGTCAAAAAGAAAAACAAGAGCAAAAATGTTATGAATGGTCGCAAGCAAAGGTTATGGAGGCCCAACAACATCATTAGCCCAAGTGTGGTCACTTCCAAACCCAAGCAAAATCCAACACCAATCTCAGGTCAGACTAGCAAAACTGGTATTCACATACCCAGCCTCAACCCGAAAGTTAAGGGTGAGAAGAACCTGGTCCAGAAAGGCACCTCTGTTGGTGCTCTTTCGACAAAGAGCAACGGCGCCAGCCCTTCTTTAGACTCCAACGATGCTGCTACTTGCACAGTCTCCAACGGTGCTGAGCCTCACACAGGGTTTGGCGATGCTGCTCCTCGCACTGGTTCCAGCGGCGCTACTAAACTCCCAAGCATCCTTGACGCTGGTCCTTCCTTAAGTGCCAAAGATAGTTCTCCGTGCAAGGATGATGCGCAGACAAAAACACCCTGGCCGAAGAGCAAGTACAAACGTCTCCGGCCTTCCTCCCTCCAAAACTCTCTGGTTGATGATAGAAGGGAGCCGCCTAACCCGAATTCAAAAGCTCCTCATGGCGCTGCGATGGTAGATTCAAATTCTTGTCCTTCTGCTGAGCAAGGGAATTCTTCCGTTCAGATGTGAACTGGTTCCACTCCTCTTCTTCTTCTATGGTTTTTATGGATTTCACAAATTTAAATCTGTTGAGTTAGAATATCAGGGGTGCATCTAATAAGATGGCTCAGGTTTATTGCAAAGAATTAAATAGGCATTTTCATCCTGGTGTTTTTGTTATCATGGAAACTCATGTTCAATTTGGTATTATGGAAAATTTTTGGACTTTATTGGGTTTTAGGGCTGTTGGAATTATGGAGGCTTCTGGTTATTCCGGTGGTATTTGGGTGCTAACTAATGGCCCCAATTTATAGTGTTCAGTGGTGAATATATTTGATCAATGCATTACTCTTGATTTTACTTGGAAACATCTTCATTGGTATTGCAGTGCTATTTATGCTAGCCCTTCTCATTCTCTTTGTCTTAGGCTCTGGGATCATCTTCAGGTTATTGCTCACAGTGTTATTGGTCTGTGGATGACAATCGGAGATTATAATGAGATTCCTTTTAGTCACGAGGTGAGGGGTGAAAATTTCAATGCTACAAGATAGCAGAATTTTGAGCAGGTTTTGGATAATTGTGGCTCATTTGATATGGGTAGCACTGGGAGGAAATTCACTTGGTACCGTAGAATCCAGGGATATAGCGAAGAAGCTCGATAGATGTGTGATTAATGAAGATTGGCATCTCTTGTTCCCTGAAGCTTTAATTGAGTTCCTTCATAGAATGCAATCTGATCACTGCCCGCTTCTTCTTCATTTCTTTGGATTCCATAAGCCTAAAGGTGCTAGACCTTTTCGTTTCCTTGCTGCTTGGATGTCTCACCCTCAATACTGGGATATTGTGAAATCCTCTTGGTCAAAGCATTCTCCTGATGTGGTTAATTCTCTGCTTCAAGTTCAGCGTGATTCTAGAATTTTTAACACTAAAGTTTTCGGTAATATTTTTATCAAAAAAATGGAAATTGAGATACAATTAGACTCCTTACAGAGACTTATTGATGTTAACAATGATTCCTTTTTAAAGGATAAAGAGCAGCTGCTTCTGGAGGATTATAATAGAATTCTTTTTCAGGAAGAATTGCTATGGCATCAAAAATCTCGTGAGAATTGGGCGAGATTTGGAGATCGCAATACCAGATTTTTTCACCTTCAAACTGTGGTTAGAAGGAAGGTGAATAAAATTCATGGCTTATTTCTTCAAGATGGCTCTTGGTCAACAGATTGTGATTCTTTAAAGAGGGAAGCTAGGTCCTTCTTTCAAGACTTGTTTTGCAATACTGAAGATGTTATTTTGGACAATTTAAGGGACCCATTTCTTACCAATGAAGCTTGTTTGGATCTCACCAAACCAGTTACTTTGGGAGAGGTTGAAATGGCAGTTAGACATATGAGTGCTTCAAAGCTCTGGGTCCTAATGGCTTCCAAGCCGTGTTTTACAAGGAATATTGGCATATAGTGGGTCGTGATGTCTGGCAGGTTGTGAAGAATGCTTTCAATGGAATTGCTCTCAACCCATCTATTCTTGAAACTTTGATTGTTTCAATTCCCAAAGTTGATTCCCCAACGCATATGCGAGAGTTTCATCCTATTAGCCTCTGTAATGTGTTGTCCAGGATTATCACAAAAGTGTTGGTGAATAGGCTCAGACCTTTTCTGACCGATCTTATTGGTCCCTTACACGGTGGTTTCATTTCTGGTAGAGGAGCTCCAGACAACATCATAGTGACCCAAGAGATTCTCCACTTCATGAAACATACAAAATCTCAAAAAGGTGTGTTGGGGTTCAAGATTGATCTCGAGAAAGCCTATGACAGGGTTGGTTGGCGCTTTTTTAGAGAGACTCTTCTAGTCTTTGGCTTTCCTCACGTAATTGTGAAGCTTATCATGAACTGTGTCCAGTCTTCCTCCCTTTCAATTTGTTGGAATGGTGAAAAATTAGAAAGTTTCAACCCAGCTAGAGGTATTAGGCAAGGGGATCGCCTGTCACCCTACCTTTTTGTGCTTTGCATGGAGCGTTTAGACTGTCTAATTAATCAGCAAGTTGATAACCACTCTTGGGAGCCGGTTGCTGTATATCGGGGTGGCCCTAAGACCTCACATTCGATGTTTGCAGATGATTTACTGCTGTTTTGCAAGGAGAAAAAGTCTCAAGTTCAGTTAGTCCACTCTGTTCTGGACTCCTGTTGCAAAGCTTCTAGTATGAAGATTAATACTGCTAAATCCAAAGCCATCTGCTCCCTTAATGTCTCTAGAGCTCGGAAGGAAATGTTCACTGGTATCTCAAATATCCGTTTTACTCAGGATCTTGGGAGGTATCTTGGTGTTAATCTCGGTCATTCTAGAACAAGTAGAACATAATTTAATAAGATTTTAAAAGAGTCATTTAATAAATACTGATTTATATTTCAAAAAATTTAATTAATATAAATTACATTCATAAAATTTTACATAAAAAAGAATTAGAAATATTAACACCAAAACGCATTACGTCAGCATGTCTGATTACTAAAAAAAAATTTAGTATGAATAATTATTATATAAGAGAAACGAATTAATATAAAACAAAACCAGTATGTATAAAATTTGACAAAATAAAAAATAAACAAAAATTTAAAAATTACAAATATTGTACCTCAATCAGGAAAAGAAAAAGAGAAAAAGATTTAGGGAGAGAGGAGTAGAAAATACATTCCAATTTTATATGTACGAAGATAAGAGACTAAATTAAATTAAATTAATTCATGTATTTTCTTGTCTTATTTATTATTTACTAAATAATTAGTATTTTTTTTTCTTAAAGATAATTAGTATTTTTTAGCAAAGGTAGGTTGGCCATTTAGTATTTACTATAATCAAATCAATTAATTAAAATAAGTTATAATAAATTATATAAGATTAAAATATCTTACCAAATTACTTAATTGATGTAATTAATGATTAATTAATCCTAACTAATTTGATTTTAAGAACTAAAAGAGATAAATTTAAAAATATTTTCAAAAAATTACAACATAGTTAATAATTAAATATTAACCGATCTTAACATTTAATGTATATTAATTTTTAAATTAACGTGTTATTAATTAATATAATCAATGTTAATATATAAAAAATATTTAATGTTATAAAGACTAATTGATCTAAATGGTATGGAATCAATATTAGGGAGCCATTAGGGAGCCAATAATTAAATTATCATCCAAAACTAAAAAAGTTATCATCCGAAATTAAAAAAATTAGGTTAAATTAATCCTCAGGTCCCTATAGTTTCATCAAATTTTCAATTGAGTCCCTACATTTTTTTTTCTTTCAATCAAGTCCCTATATGAGTTTCAATTTTTCAATTAAGTCCCTGCCGTTCAAAAATGGTTAAAACTAACGGAATATTCCGTTTAAAAAACGAATATTCTTTAGTGATTGGGCAAAAACCCTAAAATCAATCACATTTAGGAGTGTGAAATAACAAAAAAGCCCTCACTAATGGAAACACCCACACATGGTCACACATCTTGACACCCACTACACACGTTGTTACTCTCTTGTTCTCATACTCCAGTAACGCTCTGCTAGGGTTCATCCTTTCTCCGTCACATTCATCGCTTCTTTGCCTCCTTTCCATCGCGTCTGTCCTCGCCCTGCCGTCTCCATCGTGCTCGTCGTGGAGGGACAACTCCACTCTCTCCGCGAAGGTACGTTACTTTCCCGATTCTTGTCATTGTGAACTATTGATAGATTCTTATTTTTTTTGAGAATGTTAGCTTATGGGCTGATTATGTTCACTGTGAACAAGTATTCTAATTATCTCACTGTGAACAAGTATTAATTAGGGTTTTAATTTTTTTTCATGTTGTGTAGTGATGGGTGATTCGGATTTTACCATAGACATACACCATGGAGGGAGATTTCATGACATTGGTAGTGGTTTAGAGTATCTTGGGGATAAAGTGCTTGAAGACTTGCATTTTGGGCTTGATGAGTGGTCTCTACAGGAGATAGTCAGTGAGCTAAGGAAGATAGGGTATACGGGTTATGCAAAAATTTGGTACTCGCCCCAGGTTGTCATCTCAACTCAGGTTTGAGGGTCTTGATGACTGATGGAGATGCCATGAGAATGGGTAGGTTGCTGGTGTCACAAGCTATTAAACACTGCTCTGTTTATGTTGTGGATGGATTTAGGGAAGGTAATGGAGTTGAAATAACTTCAACTGATGAAGATTATGTCCCAAGCCAAGAAAACTACAATGGTACTGATGAGGGTCTAATAGAAGAGGAAGTTGAAGGTGAATCAGAGCCATCTAGTGAGGAGGAGAGGTTTGATGATAGTGCTGATGATTGTGATCATGATGATCATTTTGGGTTTGAAGTGGAAGAAGATGGTAATGATGGTGCAACTTCAAATGCCTTTGGTGCATTCATTGGCCCACTGAATGAAGAAAACAATGAACAAGCTGCTGGTGATGAGGCTGTTGGTGTTGAGGCTGGTGGTGTTGAGCATGATGCTGACGGTGATGAATCCGTTGATGAAATTTCTGATGGATATGAGAAGAGATTGATAGCTATGAGGGAGATTCAGATGACATGGTTAAGAAGAAGAGGTATCCTAAGTATAATGAGGCTGAAATGCACAAAGATTATCGATTTCAAGTGGGCTTGGAGTTCAAGTCAATTGCTGAATTTCGAGAAGCTATTAAGGAGCATGCATTGCTTAATGGAAGAGACATCAAGTATAAGAAGAATGATAGGGTTAGGTGCCGAGTTGGGTGCAAAGGTAGGAAAGGAAAGTGCAAGTGGTTGTGTTTTGCAAGTAAAGTTGGTCGAGATGACTGTGTTCGAATAAAGACTTTGAAGGGGAGGCACACATGTGGATGAGACACAAAAGGGAAGCTTGCATCTAGCAGTTGGGTCACAAAGAAAATTGCGAATCACATTAGTAGGGGGAGGACATGAAGCTCAGTACTGTGATTCAATGCATCCAAGATAAATACATGGCCAACATCTCAGTAACTAAGGCTTATTGGGCAAGGAGAAAGGCAAAACAAGAAGTCCATGGAAGGGCAATTCTCCAATATGCTAAACTCAGAGATTATTGTGCTGAAATATTGAGAGCAAATCCAGGGTCTAGCACAAGGATTCAAGTTGACAGGCCTTCTCTGACACATCAGCCACGGTTTATGAGGATGTATATGTGTCTTGATGCGATGAAACAAGGATTCTTGGTGGTTGTAGACCGATTATTGGTGTAGACGGGTGCCACCTAAAGGGTGACCATGGGCAGCAGTTGCTGGTGGCTGTTGGGAGAGATCCTAATGATAACTACTTTCCAATTACTGTTGCTGTAGTGGACGCCGAGACTAGGGACAGCTGGGGTTTGTTCATAGACTTATTAATGGATGACATTGGTCATATCCCTACAAGGAAGTGCGTTTTTATGTCTGATCAACAAAAGGTTAGCTAACCCACTCTATTGCATTGTTTTAGATGTAGTGTTAGTGTTAGATTTACTAAATTAGATAGCTATGTTTGTGAATTTGCTAAAATAAATAGCTATGTTGGAATGTTGCTGCATATTTGGCCAAAATTGTGAACTATGTTGTTGAATTTGTTAGTGCTGGGTTTACCATGTTGTTGATTAGTTTGGTAAATTGGATGGTTTTGTATTTGAAATGTTGCTGCAGAATTTGATAAGATTGATGGCTATATTGTTGAATATGCTAATATTTGGTAGTTTCGGATTTGAAATGTTGCTGCAAAATTTGATAAAATTATTTAGTATATTCTTGAATGTTGCTGCAAAATTGATGGCTATATTGTTGGATTGCAGGGTTTAGTTTAGGTATTCCAAGAGATGATGCCAACAATAGAGCACCGCTTATGCTTGAGGCACCTCTATGCAAACTGTAAGAAGGCATTCGGAGGTGGAACCGTGCTAAGAGATCTAATATTGTCTATTGCAAAAGCCACTTATGTGGAGGAATGGGAAAGAAGGATGAATCAGTTGAAGGAGGTGAAGCGAGAATGTTATGACAAGTTAGCCGAACTGGACCCAAAACTATGAACAAAGAGCCACTTCACATTCTTCGCTAAAAGTGACATGCTAATGAACAACATCTCAGAAGCTTTTAATGGGAGAATCTTGGAGGCAAGGGATAAGCCTATCCTAACCATGTTTGAATGGATTAGGTTTTATTGGATGACTCAGTTTGCAGAAAAGAAAAAGAAGGCTGAGAGGTATGATGGACCAATTTTTCCAAAGCCTAAGAAGCGATTGGACATCATTGCAACAAGATCTATGGAGTGGCAGGCTAGGTGGGCGGGTAACATGAAGTACGAGGTTGCTCACAAAAACAAAATGATTTCAGAGAGATTTGTTGTGGACTTACAGGCTGGATCTTGCAGCTGCAGATTCTGGCAGCTAGTTGGCATGCCTTGTCAACATGCTTGCGCTGCCATCTTTGATAAAAGAGAGAACCCAAAAGAATATTGCAGCAACTACTATAGTCCGACAGTATACCTTGCAACTTATGGGAAGTCTATAGCTCCAATAAATGGGGAAAACATGTGGCCGAAGGTTGAATGTGATCCCATAATCCCTCCAGTTTTCAGAGTTAAACCTGGCAGACCACGAATGGTAAGGATTAGAGAGCAAGATGAAAACCGATCTCAAACCAAATACAGAAGGACTGGAACATCTGTTACCTGTAGTAATTGTGGGAAATATGGACACAATAGGAGGCATTGCCCAAATCCCATAGTGACAGGTATTCTGTTTTTCTTCTTTTAATTGATATTACACTTTATGTTTCCGGATCTGTTCTGTTGTAGCTTTGTTATTGCTTGCTACTTGTGCTTGTTTCAGGTCCTTCTATTGTAGATGGTGCTACTGTTGCCGGTGATGGAGCTGGTGCTGCTGGTCATAGATCTGCAGGTAAAAGAGGTGGAAGAGGCACGGGAAGAGCTACAGGAATGAGCAGGGCAAGAGGAAGAGAAAGGGGAGCAACTTCTCAGCCACATGTTCCCCCATCTGCAGCAGATTCACAGCCACCTACTCCCCTTGATGTAGCAACTTCTCACCCACCTTCACCACCTCCTCTAACATCTCAACCACCTGTCCCACCTACAACAGCTTCTCAGCCACCTGCCCCAGCAGCAACCGCATCTCAGCCACCTCCAATAGGTCCAACACCTTCACAACCTCCTCAGTTGGCATCATCTCAGCCAATTCCAGTTGCTGCCCAGCAAAGGATTAGGGTTGTTGGTGTCAGAAGAAGTGGAAGATTGAAGTTAGCAGCGAGGAAGCCACAGAACTAGCCTCCAGAACAAATAGACCTCACACTTGACTAAATATGTTCTAGGGTTACATTTTACTAGTTTAGGTGTATGGTGGGATGTGAATTGCTTTTTGTGAATCTCTAAACTTTTATGGCCACTGGTTTTGGCTTTGTTGGGACCAATATTTTGTTGTTTTGCTAGGTGGGTAGACCACTTTTAATGCCCTTGTTTGATTGGTGGACCATTCATAATTTTGTTGGGACAAATATTTTATTGTTTTGCTAGGTGGGTGGACCACTTTTAATGCCCTTGTTTGATTGGTGGACCATTTATATTGTTAACATCTAGGTGTGTGGCCTATTATAATGCAAATGGCCACTTATTTTGTAAAAGGTTTACAGACATGGACATAATCATGTGAATTGCTAAACTTCTTATTAACTATTACACATCTTTTGTAACTATTGAATGTGCAGGTTTTCTTTTTTACTTGTTTTTAATTGCAACATACTTATCAACCAAAAGAGATTGGCAAATATTGATTTGTTTTTTACTTTCATTTAGAGTGATCACCATTTTATACATCCATTTCTACTTCAGCAAATGAAACATAATGGCCACATGACCAATCAACACCATTTTTACATCCCTTGCATAAACATACATCAAAACACATCAATTCACAAACACAACAACTAATCCAAATAACTCACTTCTTTTCACACCATATTACAGCTATTAAGACAAAAAGGAAACACAACATAAACAATTGGATCTTATTTTGTTTCTTCAAGCTGTTTTCCACTCTACTAAGATGTTCTTGGACCACATTCAACTCTGCACACAATCTCCCCACACAAGCATCCACTTGTAGAATCTC
>JASCZI010091509.1:7616-24718 GCA_036250425.1 Stylosanthes scabra | reverse complement strand
TTCTCTTCAATTTGGAGCATGTTTTCCTTCAAAGCATCTAGTTCTCCTAACACATGAGCCTCTAGAGTTTCTTTGTCATGTTCTATCCTTTGGAAACGCACATCCATAGTGGATAGAACATCCTCTAACAAAGAAACTCTCTTTTCTAAGAGAGTAAAATCCTTACTTCTAGGTTCACTTGAAGAATGGACCTTCTTGCTTCCCCATTGAGAAGGAATAGCATCCCTTCCCCTTTGGGTCTCGACATGCTCCACACCGCCCCCACTAGAAGCCATACCCAAGAACCACTTGTGCTCCCTCTCGAACCTTGCTCTGATGCCAAAATTGTCACGTCCTTGGACACACTCCAACGCTACCGTACCGGCACTTGAACTTACTCAACCTCTTGAGCTAAGATCAAGTCAGCCTAACCCTCTATATTAGCACTAAAGCTAAGAATATAAGAGAACACAAGAGATGGAAGCTTTGGTGAAACCACTTTACTTATACAAGTGTTTTGTACAAATGACTTACACACCCAAACTCCAAACTCTCACCCCTATTTATACTAATCCACCTCCTTAATGGACGGCTAGGATTAAATCTAATCAACGGTCCAGATCGAATGTCTAGAACCTTCATTACAAATATCTAACCTACCACACTTCTCAAAACACTTCTAGATTATTCTACCACACTCTTTATTCTTCTACATATATCTATACTCTTCTAGAATACTCTATGACCTTCTAGAGCCTTCTAGGACATTCTAAGGTCTTCAGGGACCTTCCGAGACATTCTAAAACATTCCGGAAACACCGTTAAAATTAACCTTCTAAAATTTACCGTGACATGATGCTGCAATGTTAACTTTCTAAATACTAATTAAGACATTAATGTATAGTTTTTTCTTCTTTTTTTTCCCTTTGGAGATTGTTTCTAACAAACATTAACATCACAGCAACTCACTAGTCCACTTAAACAAGTGTTGGGAGTTCGAAACTTACCATGTGCATGCAGCAACCCATTGGCTAGTGACAGACCCTTAAATGAAGTTTAGATCCGTGGTGGATTAGCCCTTGACCTGTCGGGTTGTCGGGTTGGGGGATACTGTGGGAAACAAAAAAAAAACATTAACTTCACAGTAAATAGTAAATACGTGATGACAATTTTTGCGTTGTTGGATGCAAATATTATACAGTTAAAATTCTTCTGCATCAGTGAAGTGCTTAGCTGGCTCTGCACTAACTCCATTTATTAATTCTTGCTTGAAAGATGCAACACATTGTTAAATTTCAATAGTGGCAGCGTGATCAACGGACACTGGTCTTTGTAGAAATTATAAAAAACTAAGGAGCATGAAGCTGCACATGCATGAATCATGATTTTATGGTAATAATATAAGGTTAAAATCTGTCGGCATTAGACATTGTCTTTCACACCTTCACGTGATGATGGCTAGCTTATCTATGAGGCTACTTCAAAAAATAACTCAGTACGTAGTTAAATATGCCATGCCATGCTATATGTAAGTATGTAACCAACAGTTAAAATTATTCTTTCGAAGGAAACAACACAATTGCATTGTGTGATTGCAAGACTAGCTTTTTGTGTGACCAATTTTTTTTTTTTTTTGGACTTGTGTGACCAATTGAATTGTTGTCTTTGTGAAAATTTTCTTGCACAGTTAAAACCTTTTTTTCCTTAGAAGCTTAATAATGCTTGGCAATAGCGTGTGTGATTATTCTTCACTGTTGTTAAATCAACAAAAATTACCTTAACATTGTACAATTATTTTTTCACTCTAAGGCATAACATAGGCACACTATGGCAATGGTTAATAGCAGCAAAATATTAAAACTCAGGAGAAGGTAAAAAAGGCTTCATTATTATCCAAATCAAAGGACAAAATGAATAAGTCTCAGAACTTACAAGCACTGACCACACATGCACAACTGTTCTACAAAATATATATTGAATAACAAAAATTTGGAAATGAATAAAAAGATATATTTTCTCAAAACAAACCAGTTCTAACATATTTCTACTATTACATTGGAGGTTTATTGTTTTCCTTTCTTCTTTTTTTTCTCCCAGAAATAATAAAAGAGAGGAAGTCAAACAGAATTACTGCTTGATTAGTAATATATTAAACTATCATGAGCTTCATAAATATCCAGACATGTCTACAATCTAAATTTGTAACATGAAACAAAATGTTAATTTCCCTATTTGTCCTTAATATTGCTTTTGATTCCAGAACATTCTGGTGTGGCAGTGTACTACACAAAGCAGACACTATATATGACAGCAAAAAAGATAATGAAAATAAAGGAGAGAGGAATGGATCATATTTTTTCATGAAAATGTAAATGATGTAGACTTCATAGGGAATACCAATTACTGGTTTGAGTCTCAAAGTATTGTTGCATACATGGGACATAATGCTTGAAGAGTTCTAGTTTGCTTCCTGCTACAGCTCTTTACCTGTAAGAAGCAGTAAGCATTGAGGCCGTTTTGCTCTAGCAATTAAGCATGCGTGGCCCTCAAATTTGAGGTTTTGAACAGATTGGCCCCCAAATTTAATTGTTATCAATTTGGCACCCCACTTTTACAGTCGTGGATCCCGTTAGCCCTTCCGTCCACTTCCGTCCGTTAACTTGTACACGCTGGTTGCCATGTCATCTGACGCTTGCCTTGTTGGATCTCTGACCGTTACTTGAGGTGGCAAGCTCCAATTTTATGTCTCAATTCCACCCCTGAGTGGTTTCAAATATGTGGAACCCTAATTCCCAAATTCCATTGTTGCCTTCTTCTAAAGGTTGCTGTCCAGTGTAGCTGCTACAGAGAATGCATGTGAACAATAGCCAAGGTTCTGGCTGCAGCTCGCGGTCAAGGAGCCAGAGTTTGTGGGCAAGGACACCATCTCTAGGAAGAGCATCGTTCATGTTCTCAACTTTGGAGATGCATATTCTCCTGCTCCTCTTGGGTAACATTTTAATTTAATGCTATGTACCTGTTTGTGGATCCCTACTTCAAATATTTGCATCAAATCAGATTGTTCACATTTCTCATTATTCTCTGTGCACTCATCAGGGATCAACAATCATGCATACTACCATCAATTCTACAAATGCCCTTCAACTTCAAATGAATCCAAAGAGTAATAGTTCAGAATCATGCATACTAGCTCCTGAGTTTGGACAAGTTACAGATATCAATTCTTCCTCTTGGGAGCAACTCCATCATTTAGGTATATTAATTACTATCTATTTATTTCATCAGATTATCACTTTGGAGAAGCATATGTTTGTATTTGATCTTTGGAACAATTTTGTTTTGTTAGCAGGGAATGGATCTTTGTCAGTGCCAGAGACAAGGGAGGAAGGACAACTAATTGAGCAATATCTTTCTCAGTTTCCTTCTTTAGACATCTTAGTATCCAATCAACATCATCAAACATGATTAATACAATCTTAATTTACTTTGCTTCCAGAAAATAAAACATGTTAAACAGTTGTTTCTTTTCGCACCTTTTTGCTTCTTTTTTTTTTTCCTGAGACATACAAGTTGGTCTTTCACAATTAATTGTTTTGTTTTACTATATTATTACAAACCGGCTAATTGTGGTTTATGGATGATAAAAAGGAATAGCAAAATTTGAGATCCAATAAGAGATGTCATTGTATTAATTAACAGAACTTGGTTTACAAAAGAACCATTTGTACAATGATATATAATCATTAGAGCAACTAGCAAAATCACTATAACTTTCATCTCCTTAACCTTAACAGGCTTGATATTCTTGTCGGAGACAGAAGCTTTCTTGGGCTTGGCATTGTTGAGGGATTTGGATTTGGGTTTGGGTTTCTGGGCACTCAAATTTTCCGTAGTGAAATTGGAAAGTTTACCTAAGATAACACGCTTCCTTTTGAGGGGTTGATTCTCAGTGAGGCTTGCAGCCATAGCCCTCCTCTTTGCGGCGGCACGAGTCTCCATTTATCTCTGAAGGCGGAAGAAAGGGGACGGAGAATGGGAGAGGGTAATAAGAAGGAACAGAGAAAAGAGGAAGAGTGTGCCAAGTTTGAAAGGTGGGAGATTGAAAGAGACAATTGGGATTTATAGTATAATAAGGATGAAGCATGGAGAGCGCCATTTCAGAGGAACAAGTATCCCTAAACTTATGAATACATTGCTATCCCTAAACTTATGAGTACACTACTATCCTGCTAACAAGAAACGACGTCGTTCCTTCCAATCACACATGTACAAGTTAACGGCCAGGTCAGCAGAAAAATGACGGAAGTGGACGGAAGGGCTAACGGGATCCACGACGGTAAAAGTGGGGTGCCAAATTGATAACAATTAATATTGAGGGGCCAAGCTGTTCAAAACCTCAAATTTGAGGGGCCAATCTGATATTTAACTCATGCGTTCGTGCTGCACTGTTTGATGAAGAAAACAAAGTAAGGATCAATAGGACATCAAGCGGTAAAAGATCACAATTCACAACCCATTGAAGACTTGATGACCCTGTGCTTAGGCATCTAACACTAAAAAAATAAATTCTCTTATGGTTAGTTCTTATCTTCTTTAGCAGCATTTCTGGTGCAAAAGTATCATGCATAGCAATAACCTTAACGCTTCAGCCTGGAGGATCGCAGGATCAGTATTCCAGGACCCATCATTCAACATAAGACCATGAATTTTATTGTTTTTTCTTCTAATGATCAGTATTTTCAGTTTTAAATATAAGCAGCATTATTAATCAATATATGCATCATTATTAACCAAATACATTAGCATGATAAAATCAATGAAGCAAGAGTGCCAAACTTACACCAGAAATTCACGAAATTTCTGGTATCTCTATTACAGAGATCAGACTAGAAATTGGGCAATTGTGAGTGAAGAATCTCCAGTTAAAGATTCAGCTTAATATGATTTGACCATCCCATCTTCACTTGATATAAACTAGTTTCCGTCTCCTCTCAATTTTTCTTCTCTTCGTTCATATTCTTGTGTCCACCTAAGTTTATTTCAACAATTTTGTTTTCAAGATTTTGTAAAGAAAAAAAAATAGAATTCTTATTATTTTTTCTAATTTTCACAGAAGATTGAACACCAAAAATTTGGAAATGAATGAAAAGATATATTTTCTCAAAACAAACCAGCCCTAACAAGTTTCTACTATTAAATTGGAGGCTTATTGTTTGGTGCTTACTATGGTGAAGTCTTGTCCAAGCCCTAAACCCATACTCAAATCCAATGGTTTATAATTCTTCTCTTCATACTCTTCACTTTTTTTTTCTTCGCCAAAGAACTCTCCTGATTATTTTTCTTTATTTTTTTTTTCCAGAAACAGTAAAAGAGAGGAAGTCAAACTATGATGAGCTTCATAAATATTACAGGTTCTCATTTTGTAAGATGAAATAAAATGTTAAATTTCCCTATTTTTCCTTAATGTTGCTTTTGATTCCAGAACATTCTGGTGTATCAGTGTACTACACAAACCAAACACTATATGGTACTGCTAAACAAAAACTCTATTATGTTCTATGACAGCCAAAAAGATAACGAAAATAAAGGAGAGAGGAATGGATCATATTTTTTCATGAAAATGTAAATGATGTAGACTTCATAGGCAATACCAATTACTGGTTTGAATCTCAAAGCATGGTTGCAGACATGGGACATAATGCTAGAAGAATTCTATTTTGCTTGCATCCGTGCCGTTTTGCTCTAGCAATTAAGTAAGCTTTCATGCAGCAGTGTTTGATGAAGAAAACAAAGTAAGGATCAATAAGACATGAAGCGCCAAAGGGTCACAATTCACAACACATTAAAGACTTGATGACCCTGTGCTTAGGCATCTGACACTAAAAAATAAATTCTCTTATGGTTAGTTCTTATGCAAAGCAATCACCAAGTAAGTAGTTTTCTTATGCCACAAGAAACAAAAGAATGCAAATTATGTTTTCGCCTATCACTCAAGCTACTTCATCTCATATTACCTTAATTTACCAAATATGTGACGCCATAACCAATGCTGGGGATGTGAGAAATTTTGGGCCAAATTTGCTGGTACTTCTTCTTGCAGCGTTCTTCCAGCAAAGGGCATTCATACACATAAAGTTGTAGCAGAGAGGGAGGCATTTTTTCTCCTGCCATACTCTCCAGCTTCGGACACCTTTCAATGTATAATTCTTGGAGGGAGGGGAGGCGGAGAAGCTCGTTGCACTCCAACGTCTCGAGATCAAGAAACCTCCATATCTTTAGAAAGGTAAGGGAGGGAAGGTGAGGCAGCGAACCCAACTCGGGGAATGACTTTACTCTGTCACAGTCATCACCTTCAATGGTGAGATCATTGAGGGAGTTGAAGCTTCCCACTGATGATAGAAGGCTCTTTCTAGCAGAAAGCACTTTCAAGTTAGGTGGCAAACCGCCCTCTGGAAACTCATGCAATTCTGGACAACCTTGTATCTGGAAACGCTCTAAATTTGGAAGAAGAGTGTTCATGTGACAAGGCAATACCTTCAACTTGGAGCAGTTTCTGAAATATAAATGAGTCAAATTGGAGCACCCATTCTTGGGGAGACTATCAAGAGCAGCTTCTTGTGGCAGTGACATTGAAACTGATTCAAGACTTTTACACCCGAACATGTCAAGAAACTCGAGATTGGGAAAGGCATCCAACGACAATGAGGTCAGTGAATCACAGCTAGAATATATTAATAGCCCTACCAAATCATACTTCTGGTGCTGTTGCTGTGGAAATTCCAGTTTTTGGCATTTGAGGATTGTCAGCATTTGCAAAGATTTCGGTAAACAATTGCCTGGGAAGGAAATAGCAGATGAACACCCTGATAATTCTATTAGTTGGAGATAAGTAAAGTGGTTGATGGTCATTTCCTGAAATGCAAACTCCACCAATGACTCACACCCCTTAATTGTTAAGGTATTCCCAGAAAAAGATAGCTCTTGAGACCCTCCTGTATGATCTTCTCTTACATCTAACCTGCGAACTTCCGGAGCCTCTGACAATAAAGAGATAAATCTCTGGATTATGAAATTAGGAATACCATCCTTCAACATGGGACAACCATGTATTTGAAGCCTCTTGAGTTGAGGAAAAGCTTCTGGGCCAGATGAGTGCCAGACCTCCCAACATGGCATATCCTGGAAATCCAAGCTATGCAGTGAGGGAAAGGGTGCAATAGGTGAAGAATTATGAGTGCTTGCTTCATTCTTGTAAAATTCATGGCCAATAATCTTGAGCTGACCAAAGCTTTTGATGCTGAGGGACTGAAGAGATGGAAGCTCTCCAAGTGAAGGCAGCATGCAGCAATTGTTGCAAGAAGATAAAGATATACAAGTCATATTGCTGTAGGAACAATATCCAACCCAATTTGGAAATATTGTACCCTTGTATCCCTTGATTCTCAATTCTTTCAAGTCATTGTGCGGCTGCAAGCTATCGAGTATATCTCTTTCGTTTTGTGTGTTTGAAACAATATCGCCACTCGAAGACCATTGCAACTGAAGGCAGTCAATGTGCCTCTTATCCATGATCCTTGCTCTCTTTGCTTCTTTGATGTCAACAACATTCTCTATTTTCTTAATCTCAAGTGATCCATGAAGATTTGACAGTCCTCCTAATTCTTGGATACCATTGTCTTTATTCTTGCCCACCACAAAGTCAGTTAAAATATGCAAGTTTTTCAGTTTGCTCATTCCGCCAGGCATCTCTTCTAAAGGGGCACCTGAAACATTAAGATGTCGCAAATTCACTAGATTATGCATGCCATTAGGTAATCTAGTCAAGTTACAACACTTGGAAAGCTTCAACGTTTGCAGATTGTACAAGTTACACAATGATTCCGGCAGTGCCCGAATACTTGTCTCAGAGATATCCAAATATCGCAAGTGGATCAATTCACCTATTGATTCAGGCAACACATTAAGTCCTTTGAATAAATGGAACAACAGGACTCTCACGTGTTTGAGTTTTGATATTAGGATACATGTTGCATCATCAAAGTTGTTTGATTGAGAAGAGAAACTGAGTGCCAAGAGTGTCCTTAAAGATTCAACCTTGTTGATGGAATCTGAATTTTTTGAGACCAGAGGACTCAAGCTTTCGAAGGACAAATGACGAGTCAGAGGATTCAAACCTTCATCTCTACCAAGCTCTTCTGATCTGCAGTAGAAGTCTCCAGCAAGGAACAATGCAAGGTCATGCAATAGATCATGCATCTTATAAGATTTCTGATATTGTTTAAAAAATAACCTGGAGAGTAATTCTTCAAAACACTCGCAACCGACTTCTTCTAAACTCTCTCCTCTCTTTGGCTGTCTTAAAAGATCTTCAGCCATCCACAACAAGATTAGTTTATCTTTTTCGAAACAGTAATCTTTGGGATACAATGAACAATAAACAAAACAACGCTTTATATAGGCAGGGAGCTGGAAGTAGCTTATTAACAATGCTGGAATAATTTTACTATTTTTCATAGAAAATTTCCAGATGTCACTTGTTAGAACAGCACTCCATTCCTTAAAATCGTCCTTTGCTCGCAACAAGCGCCCAAGTGTTTCCACCGCTAATGGCAATCCCTTACACTTGTTGACAATCTTTCTACCGATTTCCTCCAATGTTGAATTCCCGTTTGACTCCGGAAAACATGCATTGTCTGCAAACAGTAACCAACAATAATCTTCCGACAACCCATTAAGAATCCAAGAGGGACATGTTTGAACTACTGAAGCAACCTCTTTAATGCGAGTTGTTAGAAGAATTGTGCTACCCTTAGCTCCAGATTGAAAAGGAGTAATAAATTGCTTCCATTTATCAGCATCATCGCTCCATACATCGTCTAGAACAATAAAGAACTTCTTTCCCAACAACATTTTCTGCAATTCATTCTGAAGAGAATTTAAACTCCGAAAGGTACAAGTACTTTTAGTAATTTCCTCTATGGTTGTCCTTGTAATCTCAACAATATCAAATGTTTCTGAGATGCAAACCCATGCTTTCAAATCAAATCCCTTCACATCACTATACAGCCACTTTGCTAAGGTTGTTTTACCAACTCCACCCATGCCAACAATAGGAATCACAGATAACTGACTTTCACTGTTGTCATTCATTATTTTGATTAAAGCTTGTTGATCATCCTCCCTGCCATATATGTTCCCTTCCATCAGAGATGTGGATGCTCTCCATGATGATGATGACAAGTTATTATCCTTGGTATTCGTTTGAAGACCAAGGAAATCTTTTTGTTTAACAAGAAATTCTATCCTTCTAACCACCCCTTCAATCTTATCTACCATGTCCCTATCACGGTTGAGGAGGAAACTGGGCCAGAAAGAACGTACCTCCTTTTGAGTAGCAGCTTTGGTGAGAACATCATCAAGAAAGTCATCAGCAACATAAAGAGCATCTCTAAGAGAATTGAGCCACTCCCTCACAGCTTGATTTTCTAGTTGCTTGTGCTCAGCATCAACAACCAGAGCTTCAGCAGAAAGAAGAGAAATCTTCAGCCTTTCAACCAAGTCAGGACCAAGCTTCTTGCCTAACACCATGTTGACAGTATCAGTTGTAAGAAACCTGTCAAAGACAACATTAAAGAAGGCAGAAAGAAAAGTTCCACCAACAAGTGCATCAGCCATGATATCAACAACAACAAAGTAAAAGGGATTTTCAGAAAGATAAGAGGAAAAGTGTATAAGGGGTTGCCACTGTCAAAGATGCTTGGCCTTATCAACAAGGTCCAGTAAGTAACATCAAATAATAACACTAACCAGAAGAAGTTGAGTTCCTACTAGCTGGCTTTGACTATTCTTTTTATTGTTATTATTATTATTTGAAGAATGAAACATATTATTGAAATGTGAAAAGTTGACACTGAAACATGAGTAGAAGCACAGAGGCTTAAAAAAATAGTTTTGTATTGTGTAAGAAAAATAAGTGTTGGACACTGTTTTGGGTATTTTAAAATTTGGGTAACTAAAGTGTCCGAATTTAAAAATCACAGAGACTGATTTGAGTAATTACTCTTAAAGAAATCATCCAAATCTCATTTCATTCTAGCTAGTTGATTGGACCATTGAGAGAAACTTGTGATGAAATAGTTCCTATTTTTGGATTGGATTTGGTCTAAACTGTTTGATAGCTAAGTCAACAAAAATTTTATGACTTATTTCAACAGATGTGTGAGTTTTAAATATCATATATGAAAAAGTCAAAAAACAAAAATGATACTTGCATACAAAATATCAGCTACCATCATCATCAGCTAAGCCTTTTCCCACTAGGTGGGGTCAGCTACATGGATAAAAAATAAAAATGATACTTGCATACAAAAATCAGCTACCATATATGTGTAAAAATTTAAATAATTTTTAATATATATTTTGTATTTCAACATGTATTATATATGAGTAGTTGACTTAATGACTGATATTTTTGGTGTATATCTAATATTGATATCGGTTTACCAAGAATCCATATCAATAATTATTTGCAATATTAAATAGGATAAACAGAAAGCAAACCAACTTTTTCGTGTCTCTCATTTTCGATCAAAATCTTTATTCTTTAGTCCTAGTACGTTTTAGTAAATCTATTAATAGTTTGAAAACAGAAACCAACTTCACTGTGTCAATATCTAAAAATCAAAGATAAACTTGGATACAGATATTTCAACTGCAATACAAGAAATTAATATCAGTTAGTTATGAGTTATGAGCAGAAAATTGAAAGTCAAGGAAATAAGCCCATCAGAGACTCCTGAACTCACTGATTCATGCTTGTGCAATTCCAATAGCCATTATCTTTATCTTGCTTCTGTAGCTCATTTTTGTACATGAAAGAAATATCAAATAAGTGCACTAAATCCAAAAGATTGGAAATAAAATACACTTTGAAAACATTAGCATTTATTTCACTGACCTGTGCACAAATGCAAGAAGTGATTCGTGCCATATGAGAGGCAGTTTTCTAGTTTCAGTGAGAAATCTCATAATGCACTAACAACAACAGGATCAGGATCAAGCAAATCATGTTCTTTATCCAGTAAAAGCTTTATGAAAAAGCTGCAGTTATTATCAAAATTAGTTGCCATCAAATATGGATTAATTATATATATATAGTGTAACATTATTGTAAAACACTAAAACACATTAAACTAGTATTATGCAGGTACAACAAATTAATACAAAAAGAAAAATTAAATACCTGGTAATGAAACAATATTTCATGCTTGCCAGCCTCATTAACACAAAACTGTGAACGCAATGACAACTTGCCATTAATATTTTAATTTCCGGATCAAATTATTAATAATGCTGGCTTTGAACTCTTAAAGTTCATGAAAAACCACTTTGAAAATAAACTAGTTTGCACTAAGCACTAAAAATTGTGATTTAAGGCATCTTACATGATTTACTCCGTGAATTTATTTTACCATCCCTCTTAAATCTAGTAGCTCATGCAGAACATGATGGGTAAACTACAACAGATGTCCACCAAATCTTAAAGTGAATCAAGGCACAACACTACATATTGTCAAATTTCAGCTATGGAGGGAAAAAAAAAAAGAAGTGCACCCTAAAACAAAATAAACTAAGAATGGGAAAGATGCGAGTAATGTGCTCTAATGGTACACTATCTGAGGAGTTTTTCTTCAAAACTGGGTCATTAAATTCATGACCCTTGCCTTGGGTCTTCTCTATTGCCCAACCATAGTTAGCTACTTGGCGTTCGAGGAATTTGTCCAAGGATAGACCTTCTATGTTGATTGCCTGCGCATTTCACATAGAACAAACGATCTTATTATTTGAATTAGTTACAGAGATAATGCAACAATCATACTCGTATTAGTAAAGAAAACAAAAACAATCTCCATACAAGGCATGGTTCCCAACAAATTTCAAACAACAATCAGCAGTTATATTTGCTTTTTTTCTCCCTAAAAAAATTTTATACCCTGGATCTAGCATTGTTGTTCTATAAACGTTTGTATCATCACATCAAATCAAACATGTTTAACCAGCACTTAAAGAATGTGTATTGGTCCCAGAGATACATGAACCCAAGTTTTCGAAAATGCTACAAGCACAATTACATGCATACCTCAGCAAGCACAGCTCTAGGAACCTTTTGGTAAGTCAAGGAAAGGACGTGAATAGCATAGCCTTGGATAGCCTGCTCAAATCCTGCATTTTGATTACCCAATTAAAGTCACTGTCTTAGAATATACCATATCATACATTCTTAATCTAAAGATAAACAAGCTTCCCAATGGCACTTGACCGAACTAATCAGATGGAGTAAAGTATACTTAAGCAGTAACAGCATTACCAAACTATAAATTCTAGTGAATTGAAATTTAAAATCTAAATATTGTGTACCTCCAAATAATATTGTGTTTACAAATGTAAGAGATTGGATATGAAGTTCCATCCACCTGATGTTTTCTCAGTGTAAGGGCCTGCAAAGTTTAATTCAAACATGTCCTTGCTATTTTCATCACCGCAGAAATCAATGAGCTTCGCTACAACTTGAGCGCTTTCTTGCACATGGTGAATATTGTAAGGGTCACTCCACAATTTGTTAATGAATTCCAATCTCCTTTGCTTTTTTCCTCCTGGAGGAACTTCCCATTCAGCATAAACTAGTTCCCTCTCTTGTGCTGTAAGTTTAGAGTTTACCCTCTTAGCTAGGTACTCTCTTTCTTGCCTAAGAGCTCTAATGCTGCAATTGACATGGAAACAAAAGAACAAGAAAACAATGTTTAGTCATAATTAGTATTTTATGGAGCTAACAGTTAGTTTGAAAGACACTATTTCTTGTGAGCCACACCTTGCTGAAACATAGTCTGCAGGCTCATCACCGAGAAGTGCAGGACTAGCATTCCCAAGTTCTGCCAGGTGCTGCTCCAACCATGTCAATCTTCTAAATTCAACTTCCGCATATATCTGATCAGAAGGATCTCCCCTTAACAAAAGATAAAACTGTGTCCTATGCACCAGAGAAATGTGGCACAAATGCCATAACATGATAATTTGCTGTCTCTGCTGTTCAAATAGAAACTCCCACGGTACTGGAGATCCACCAGTTGTATCTGTTTCTTCGGTTGCATACTTGTTAGCCTCGAGCTCCAAAACCTAGAACCAGTACACGGCAGAAAAATATCAACATCCAATGAACATAATGAATTACTATTGAAGTTGGGCAAACGTGATCCGCAACAGGCTGGCCAAAAAAGAACAACATGAATTGAACATACTATAGTACTAGCGGAGAAAAGCCGTAAAATATATTACCTGGCAAATAAGAAGATGCTTCTGGTAATACAGTTTTGCCACTAATTCTTTTAACTCAGCAACGTAAACTTTAAAGCTCTTAATGTTCTCCTCGGCAGCATTCGTAAACATTTTATGAATCTTCTTCACATCTACTGATTTTGATTGCTATGCAGCTGGACTTCCTTCCCTTGCAAATTTACCACCACCACCAATATTATTGTTTGTGGGTACCCTGTTCTCAGTTTCAAGTTTCCTTAGCTGGGTTTTGCTGTCTGGTGTCTCCTCTGTACCAAAAGTAGAGACCAGCTTCTCTATAGATTTTAGAACATTCTCCAGTTTTCTTTCTAGAGATGCAATGGTGTTTCCTTGATTTTTTAACTGACTTATCATTTTCATCAGGTCAGCCTTATCTGCAGTCACAATTTCTTCTGGACTAGAGCCAGATACTACCAAGTCTTTTATTTCAGACAGTACTTTTGACATTGTTTCAGCAGTTTCCTGATTTCCAAGGTTGTGAGTAGCAAAATCATTGTGCAGAACTTCAAGTGCCCGACTTGCATCGTCACATAGCTGCAGCTGCCGATGCTCAAGCTTCCGAATTTCACCAACCAATATGGATGGATCAGGGGAAGCCAATAAACTCCTTAGCATTGCCTGCCTGCCTACTACCTTTCTTCGGTCAGGGGTGTGTTTCCCAATTTCTGATTCACTTTCTTCAGGAAAAGAAAGACATCTCACAACCTGACCTGAGGGCCCATGATCATTTGAACCCTGCAAGAATCATACATATTGTGAGCGAGAAGAATAAATAAAGCTAAAGTAATATGATATGAGAATTTGCGATATGATGAAAATTACAAGCACCTTATGAACTTTATTTGCTCTTCTTTCAAGCTCAAGTTGAGAGTGTGCAAGGTCTCTCTGGCGCCTTAGGTCTTCCATATCCTTTTCCATCTGCAAATTTGTGTTTGTTAATTAGTCTCAAGAAAAGCCTCTATGTAGGTAGTAATGTACTAAATGAGCAGAATTGTTAAATCTTCCTTTTCATTTTTATGAGATGTTGTATTGTTATAGAGAAATCAATAAAACCATCGAGCACATCTAGAAGGCCACATATATATTGAGCAAGAGATAATTCAAAAACTCCAAAGGACACTCATACTGTAAATAACCTTATGTCTTAAGACCAATAACTCAGATTTTTACCTGTTTAATTTTTAACTCCTTTTCAGCTAGCAATGACCTTAGACATGAAGATGAAGAAGAAAGTTCAGGGCTTCTTAGCTCCCCTTCGAGTCTGACAACTTCCTTTTGCAACTGTCTAACTAGTGTCTTATCGGAGACAACCTGTCGAAAAAACAATCATCAAGTTATTAAAAGAGGTATTTCACTCAAGTGATATTTAGTATCATCAATAATCTGAACTTCTGGAGTCAAGGAATATTTAGTACCACATATGTTAGTTAGAATGTAAGTTACCAAAATACTATATGATTCTATATTAGAAACCAAATTTTCAGGAGAAATAACTGTAAAAAAGTAATTCACTTAGAACATAAGCTACCCAAATTCTGCATGATTCTATTTTATAAAAGTAATTCACTTTCTCTCAAAAAAAAATAAAGGATTAAAATAATAGAAACTAATACGACTAATATAACTAGTAACACTAATCTATTCTTCAAGCAAATCATGTTTAGCCATATAGTTATATTCATACCATATTCACACGGGCATTATTAACGACTTCCTTTGCACTGGTAGCAAATGTTAAAGTATTTTTTGTTTGCTCCACGTGACTTAAGGATGGACTTATGGTACATATAATTGCTGTTCGAGCATTTCCCCCTAATGCAGATTGCAATATTCGGGTCAGTTTTGAATCTCTGTATGGTATGTGACCATGTTTACCACCACTGCAAAACAAAAAAATAAATAAATAAACCTCCAAATGCAGAGTTAGACTCCTCTATGCTGGCCAAGTTAAGTAGCATATGCTTCAAAACTCTATTAGTATTTTACCTAAGCTTCCTAATGACTGTTGAAAGTGTCAATAAGCTTCGATTGATGTGGTTGCCTTCCTTCAATCTCACTCCACATGTTTTTGTTTGAGAGAGGCGCTCACTTCCAGCAAGATCCACAAAATTCTGTTAGGTTACACAACACACTGATCAATATGATTATCTCATCCTCAAGAATTTCAGGTCAAGATATGTAGATATACATACCAAACTGGCAACGTAAGACTTTTCCTGGCCTGAACTTTCATGAAGGCTGCTCTCAAGAGTCTGAAATATTTATAGAGTTAGAAACAAATAAATAATTATGGACAGAAGTGAAGAGCCTAATGGAGATGAAACACTTCAAATGCATGCATATCATCTATAAATAAAACGTACTTTTCATTAGTATTGCTTACCAGCCTAATTATTTGATGCGATCTTGAGCTTTTATCATTTAAAGAAGTTTCCCCTACTTGCCTCTGAGCTGCAGTTACAATATTTTATATCAATAACAATAGCAAAATATTGAGTGACAATTTACATGCTAAAAACATAATTACAGCTTCTCATATTGAGTGTAAGGTACTAAGGAATGCTATATTCTTTTTATAAACTTCATGGTATGGTCTTTATAGAGGAAAACGTAGTTCAGAAATTTGCTGTGGTGAAAGATATAATATCTGAATAGCACTATGTCACCAGATGCACAATAAAGAAAAGAAAATAAACAACAAAAAAGAAGATGTTGGATCATAATGGTTACTGTTATCTATCCTGAGAAGTTTCCAGAGCTTAATTAGTTAGACAGTTAGACCCAAGTTGGTTAGTAGAGTTAGTTAGGTGTTTTGTATACTTTCTGTTACAGAGTAGTTTAGCTTGTATAAATAGTGTAATAGTTGTAACTGTACATCTCAGATTCACTATTCTCTAAGTGCAAGAATGCAATAATCGTTCTGCCAAATCTCTGTTCTCTCTCCTCTCTATTTCTAAGCTTTCTACCTTGTTCTTCATATCCACGCTCACCGCACCATGATAAATTTCATGATCTGGAGCTGAATACAAAACAAGCTAAAACTATTCTGTTACCTTTAGGTCACACGGAGACAACTCAACCGTCGCTCCAAGCATTTTGCATTCACAGAGTCCAAAAAAAGGCCTAATATGATAATTACATCAGTAGTTGATTCTACGGCTTAAACTCATGAGCTTTAGGTCAAAGAGACAACTCAACCCGTTGCTCCAAGATTCCCCCTTCAAAGTACAACATGCAAGGGCTAAGGTATAATCTAGAACCAGGTTCATGATTATGATACTTCAGTTTATGTATGTGAATATCATTTTCCTTGGAATAAAACCTCCCTTCCCTGCCTCTAAATTTTATTAGAATTAGGGTTTTTTGACATTGTATAGAGTAAGTTATGAACAGATCATGTAATGAAAAGGTATAGTCGTATAGAATGGAAAAGTGATAGTAAATTGTAGCATCAATACAAAAAATTGTAAAATAGTTATCAAAATGGTTTTAGCAAGGCTTGAGTGTTGAAGCCAAAGGCCTACTACATGCATGATAAACTAAATTTCAGTAACTACTAACTAGTGTCCTATGTGTATTGTTAGGAAGTAATAAGGAAAATGTAGTTAATAGTGAGTTAAGCTCAAGCTGAGCTGGCAGATTAGTTGAGAGTTTGTTACATAGAGTTAGTCGCGTTTAGTTGGTGGTTAGTGCTAACTCCGCCTATGTACTGCGGTACATAGCCTGTCCCAAGCCCGGATAAAGGAGGAGGGTTGTTTGGCCTGCGACAACCC
>JASCZI010091508.1:12004-24738 GCA_036250425.1 Stylosanthes scabra | reverse complement strand
ATGGGCGACAGCCATATATTTGTATTATTTGATTGTATTCGTGTAAAGTACAGTCAAATTATCAGCTTATGTAATGAATTTTGTATTTCAAGGATGGATGTTTACATTATGGTAAATTTTCTCTTTTTGTTACAATAAGAAAAGGGTGATTTGATAACTTCGCACATTTTGGTCCACTTCGGACCAAAATCTTTAAGATAGGTGTTCGCGTTCATGTTCTAAATATTTTTCATGATCATAACCACTCCTTCATATCCATTTTACTACACTTTAGGTGACGCTTTGTCGGTACCGTCACTAAAAATAACGGTACGTTTTCCGATGCAGTTTGAACTGGCTGACTAGCTGCTTGCACTCGGAAAAATCCACTGAATCCAAATATCTCAGCGAAAATCTCAGATTCCGAGTTTATCATGTCCATTTAGGCTTGATCCCTTACCGTCACTATAAATTTTAATGACATAATTAACAAATAATTACGCCGTGTTGATGCACCATAAAAATCGGGGTGTTACACCATACATCCAAAATTCCACCATCTACACTCAAAATACTAATATACATAATTTTTCTGCTTTTCCTAAGCTTTTTTTTTTCAAAAAAAAAATAAAATATCCTTTCTAATTACAAAAATTTAAACTTACACAATTCTAAGCCATGTAATCTGATTTAATACACATAACAAATTACAAATTGAATTAACTTGACAAAATTGTCTAAAATCACCTCGTAGTTTCTTAGTTAATTTTGTTGAATATATTTTTTACTTTAGTCATATAAATATATTCTTTTAAATAATAATTTTATGTGAGTACATGATTTTGGTCAATTAAGTCCAACTAAGTCATTTATTTTTATGCTAAATAAAATACTATTTCGATGTCAAATATAACTTTATTTATGTACAATTTTTTATATTATTTGACACTAAAATAATATTTTATTTAACATTACCCTTTTTTAAAATGATTTTTTTATTAAAAATAATGTCACAAAAAAGAACCGCGGAAGAAAGGGAGGGAAAGTGGAAAAGGAATGAAGAAGAGAAGAAAGAGTAAAAGGCGGGAGCTGAATCTTGTCCATGGCGATCACGCCAATGTTGATGCTTTAGCTTCTCCAATCTCCATGAAACGATCAATGTTCGTTTCCTCGATCTCTCTTTTTCGTTATTATTATTCTCTGTGCTTCTGGAATGTATGTGTTGCTTGTCCATGAAGCAAGACATTCATTTCCACTACTTTCCATGCATGATGCATCCTTTGGCGTTGAGCATTTCTAGCTCTCTTACCTCTAAAATTAGATCTCTCTAGGTTTCTCTCTAATTCCTTCATGCTATCATGCTCCCTCACAACAACATTTGCTGATCAATTTCCATTTCACAATTCGCAATCGCAATGCAATTCTAGGTTCCGCTTTGGGGGCCCTTCTCTCTCTCTCTCATTTCCCCCAAAACTCACAATAGGATTAGGGATTTAGGGTTAGGAACGAACAGGGATATAGATCATAACATAATTCTAGGGTTAGATTAGGAGGAGGAGGAGGAGGAGGAGAATTTAGATCAAGATATATGGGTTGCATATGTTTCAAACCAAAATCTGCAGGTGACTATGTTGCAGAGAATCACATAAAAAGGGCCAAGTCGAAGGCGTTGAACAAAAGGCATACGGGTACTGCTTCCCTTGGCCTCTTAGAATTTGGGAATGATGCCAGTACACGCTCTTCCACCACAATGGCAAAGCCACAGGATCAGGTGGCCGTAAAATCGACATTGTTCGGTGTCACGAACGGGGAGCGAGGAGCTCAGGTTATAGCTGGATGGCCATCTTGGCTCACTGCTGTTGCTGGGGAAGCCATTAGTGGTTGGGTTCCTCGCAGAGCTGATTCCTTTGAGAAGTTGGATAAGGCAAGCTCAATTCTTTATACTGGAATTGATATTTACTAGGTCATTTGCAATCAGATGATATTTGATATAGTAGTACTTTATGATTTTACCTGTTAGTGTCTGAAAAATAAAAACCTTAGGTGGATTAATCATACTATTTTGTATGTAAATTGTAAAATTAGTTTTTAGGATTCCATTATATCTACTTTCTAGTGGTTTTATTTCATTTTTAGCTTTTGTTTCCCTTTAAATATGAGGAAGTCTCATATCATATTGCAGATTGGACAAGGAACTTATAGTAGTGTTTATAGAGCTCGTGATCTTGAAACAAATAAGATTGTTGCATTAAAGAAGGTCCGATTTGCTACTATAGATCCTGAAAGCGTTCGCTTTATGGCAAGGGAGATTATTTTGCTGCGAAGGCTTGATCATCCAAATGTCATGAAGCTAAGGCATGATCACGTCAAGGGTTTCTGGTAGCTTGTACCTTATTTTTGACTATATGGAACATGATCTTGCAGGGCTTGCAGCAATACCTGGCATCAAGTTTTCTGAAGCACAGGTACTTGATTTGATCACGTGCCCATTTTTATCATATCCAACTGCAGTTTATCTTTGAATTGCCTAAAGTTTAGTTCGTAGTTTTCTTTATGTTAAAACACTTTCTTGTGAATCAAATTTGATGAGCCAAGAACACCATAACTGTTTTACTCTCAGTCAGTAATTATCGATTTGGGAGGGGGCAAAAAAAAAGGAGGCTGTTTTCATCACTGATTTACAGTCCTAAAGTTCATATTATGTGTTGTTTGATTTTCTTTCCTCCTTAATTAGCCGTTGGTTCTTGTGATTTCATATTGGGATAATCTTTCATGTTGTGCGACAGGTCAAATGTTATATGCAGCAACTACTTCGCGGTCTTGAGCATTGCCATGGTCGAGGTGTTATGCACCGTGACATCAAGGGCTCAAATCTTCTAGTTGATAATAATGGCCATTTGAAGATTGGCGATTTTGGACTTGCAACTTCGTTTAAGCCATCTAAGAGGCAGCCTTTAACAATTCGTGTTGTAACTTTGTGGTACCGACCGCCTGAACTTTTACTCGGCGCTACAGATTATGGAGCTTCCGTGGACTTGTGGAGTTCTGGTTGTATTCTTGCTGAATTGTTTTCGGGGAAGGCTATAATGCCTGGACGAACAGAGGTATTGTTCCTCGTTTCTTCCGTATGCTTGTATTCTACTTTTTATGGAATTTGCTGAGCCTCTATAACCATTATCCTGAGCGGCTTCTTATGATGAAATAAACCCAAGCTATTATTATTGGTGCATTTCTTTTTCAACTATGGATTATTTGTTTTTGAAAAGTAATTTACAAGTCAACTCCTTGATGCAAAACTAGAAGAAGAAATGTAAACGATCATAACATCAACTTTTAGGATCATGTTTTCACTATAGGAAAGGAGCTCAAAGTTAAGCAAGATATTTGGAATTGTGCGTGAAGGAAGAGTACTAGTATACCTTCTTGTTAAATACATCTGATTGGTCCCATTGGAATTGTTAAATGCACCTTCAATTTTTCTCAGACTGTGTATGTATGTGTGTGTGATTAATTTGTCAAGGATTGCTAGGAGTTCATTAGGCACTAAGATTTCTAATATATCATTATAGGTGGAGCAACTTCATAAAATTTTCAAACTTTGTGGGTCTCCTTCTGAAGAATACTGGAAGAAATCAAAGCTACCAAATACAACAATTTTCAAACCTCAACAACCATATCAACGCATTGTTTCTGAGACATTCAAGGATTTTCCTTCATCTGCACTGAGCCTATTGGAGTCACTTCTTGCTATAGAACCCCAAGATCGAGGAACAGCATCCTATGCACTTCAAAATGAGGTAGTTACAAGTTTTCTTTCCCTAACTTCACCCCCATGGCCCCATAGTTTCTTTCTGCATGCAATACCTTAGCAATTTATTCATGTTGTGACCTCAGCATTTTTTTTCTTGTAATTATTTTTTGGTAACTATTGTTTTTAATCTCTCATGTCCAGTTCTTCACCACAGTGCCACTTCCATCTGATCCATCAACTTTGCCAAAGTACTCACCAAGTAAGGAGTTTGATGCCAAACTTCGACAAGAGGAAGCTAGAAGGTATTTTTTCTCACAATAGTGCTAAGCTATGTTGATAATGTATGCTTTGCTAATGCCTAATAGGTTGTCCTGTCTATTCATGCGCTAAACTAAAATACCAAGGGGAGGGACATTTTTCTTTTCATATATTTATAACAAGAATAATAAAGTGGTTCTCCATTCCATTTTATTTCTTTGGCAACTCCTTGGAGATGTTGATTTCTTGAACCCAGCTAATCAATTATTTTCTTCTATTGTTGCTTGATATATGTAGTGATGCTTCTGGTTTTGTCTCTATGTTACTATTCTTTACCCTTTTGTGTACTTTGAAGCAGAGCGAGATCAACAAATAAGGGGCATGAACAAGTATCAGTTAGGAGGAAGTTAAAAGCGTCTAAAAATGTTCTCGCTCCTGCTTCTAATACTGAATTGCAAGCACCAATAGAGGTATGCTAAATAATAAACTTGAAGTAATAAGTCTCATTCTCACAAGAATCAATTTACATTTACCACTATTTTCCTTCCCCAGAAGCGACAAAGGCAACCTAATTCTAAATCCATTAGCGAAAGCTACAATCCTAAAGAGGATGACAACTCTAGCTTCCTTCTTGAACTTGCAAAGCCAAGAGTTCTCGATAACTTCTCTCATTCTGGCCAGTCAGCGAATCCAAGTGCTTATGGTTCCTCAAACAATATGAATTTGAAAGAGGAAAATGTTCTTATTGGCCTCAATCATGACTTT
Organism: Stylosanthes scabra; assembly: GCA_036250425.1. Classification (NCBI taxonomy): domain Eukaryota; kingdom Viridiplantae; phylum Streptophyta; class Magnoliopsida; order Fabales; family Fabaceae; genus Stylosanthes; species Stylosanthes scabra. The sequence goes on along the minus strand of JASCZI010091508.1, from coordinate 19,985 downwards.
GGATCAAGACACACTGAATTGAGTAAACAAACAGTATGTTGGCTTGACGGCACACAATATTCCAAATTTTCTAGTTCATTTGCAGTTCAAGGTGATGGCAAATCAATCGATTTTCTGGATGAATGGAAATCGCGTGAGAAGGACTTAAATCCTTTTGAAAAGGAACCTACCATGGTAAATAAATTATTGATAATAAAACAATCGTTTGTGCAATACACTATGCTGTCTTTGAGAATGGTTGAAAGATGTTTGATAGGGTTTTGAGACTATGGTCTACTTGCCTATCTTCATATATATATTTCCTCACAACATTAACCAAGTGATGTTGGGGGATCTGTGCTCCAGATATAAGATAGATCTTAGATTGCATTTGGATAATGACAGTAATACAAAGATAAGAGATGCAGAAATTCGTCATGTTGTGTACTGCAGACACAAAAACACAACTTTTTATTCTAGCAGAAATAAAAATTTGTATATGCGTATTTCCTTAAACTAGAGACAAAACAAACATATCCGTTTCTATCTGGTGTCTCTTGTATCAATTACTTACCAGCTTTCGTTTGTGTTGGCAGGGCTATGCTTCCAGAAACAAAAGTTTCCACTATTCTGGACCATTGTTGTCACAGGGGGGGAACATTGAAGTCATGCTCAAGGAGCACGAAAGGCACATCCAACAGGCTGTCCGCAAAGCTCGTTTGGACAAGGACAACAACATTAAAAGGGATAACAAGGAGAATGTCCTAACTGAATCACTACTATTACACCAAGTGTGAGTTATAAAGTGCCCTTCAAGATAGTTTCTATGTTGATTCATTAACTTAGGATGAGGAAACTTGGTTACAAGATATATATTTCTTTCTCTTGGCTCCAAGACTCGACGAGCTTCGGTGAAGTTCTCTGCATAGGATAGTTATAACAACCATAGTAGATATTGTACAGTGTTCTAACCAACAAATTCACACGTTTCGGGGAGGTTGATACACATATATATAACCTACAGATCAAATCAACTGGCCGAATCATTCTCCTGCTGGAGGTTTGCTTTGTACATATGAAACTGATTTTGTTAAATTACATTTTTCTTTGTTAATTCATAGGCTGTAGTTTCCTCAAGTTCGGTGCTTAGTCAGAGCTAGAGGTAATCCTTTAGCATTAGAAACTCTGGAATGTGAAGATTTATAGACATGTAATCTCACAAGTCACAACAAGTGTAGGAACGATATAAGCTTCTTTAGAACTCTTCCAAACATATTTTTAATACAAAATGAAATAAAATATTTAGTTAATTTAGTAAGAGCAATTTTGCAGTAAATGCATCTAAATTACTCTAACGTTTTTTCAATTATTTCTTGACAGTTATTTAATCGTACGGTACAATATAGTAGGAAGATTTTTAGGTAGCGGTATATTCGGTATAACTGTAATATGTAACCGTTAAGTTTTTTTAATCAAAATCAAAAGGTTACAGATTACAGGTATACCGAGTACAGGTATATCGAGTATTAGCGGTATACCGAAAAACTTTCCAATATAGTAATAGTTTAAAAGAATGATAAACAAACTAAACCAAACCAAAACTGAACAAGTCACCAAATGAGATCAGAGATTGTAATAAGTTCAAACTTGATTGACTTAACAATGTAACCACAAAAATTACCCAAGAAAAAAAAAAGCAGAAAGTTAGAAGGGTGTTGCTTCCTTTCAAGATGAGCAACAATTCTTCCCTTCTTTAGCATTGGGCTGGGGTGTGCCAACGTTGATGGTCGTGCCTTCTTTAAGAGCACCACCGGCGGCGGCGTCACCGGAAGAAGACAACGATTTCTTGCTGATTATACGGTATATCTCAGCAAGAATGGTGTGGAAAGCCTTCTCAACATTGGTGGATTCAAGAGCAGAGGTCTCAACGAAAGAGAGTCCTTCTTTCTCAGCATAAGTGCGCGCATCTTCCGTTGCAACGGCTCGTAGATGCTTGAGATCAGTTTTGTTTCCGATCAAAGTGATGACGATGTTAGCATCTGCGTGGTCTCTCAGCTCCTTCAGCCATCTCCCAACATTGTCGAACGTTGTCGGTTTTGTAACATCGTATACGAGAAGAGCTCCAAGAGCGCCACGATAGTAAGCACTGGTTATTGCTCTGTATCGTTCTTGACCAGCTGTGTCCCATATCTGAGCCTTCACCGTTCTTCCCTCAACCTAATTAACTAACATTCATACATGTTAATTAAGACCAATGACTCGTAGCTCAAATAATATTTGTTCCTTCCATCAACACAGGTATCGGGTTCGAGTTCGAGCCTCTCCCCAAACCTATCTTTTGATAAAAAATAAAGAAAAAAAGAAAGAATTTAAAGGAGTTAAGAAGAGTGACCTGAAGAGTTCGAGTGGCGAATTCGACGCCGATGGTGGATTTGGATTCTAAACAGAACTCGTTGCGGGTGAAACGAGAAAGGAGATTGGATTTTCCAACTCCTGAATCTCCGATGAGTACCACCTTGAATAGGTAATCGTATTCTTCATCTGATCTCGCCATCAACCTTCTCTCTCCTTTTCTCTTTCTCTCTCTCTGATTCTCTCTTTATGCTCTCTACCTTACCAATTGACTCATTTCATTCCATTCAACTACAGTCAAAACAAAAAGACCACCAAAGACTAGAGCAGCATTGTCCAGATATTCATATTTGTATATTAAAATACTCAAATATATCTAAATATTATTCTTATTTATTTATTAACATTATTAATATTCTAATGGTAAAATTTTTTAGAAATATTAGATGTACAAGTTATTTTTATAACTAAGTTTAACTAATTTTTTAAAAAATATTTTTCTTCTTTTTCATTTTACATCTTCAACTAAATATATGTGATTTTTATTAAATTGGGAATTTTAAAATTGGTTAAATTTAGTTGATAAAAATTTTTATACACCCAATATTTTTTAAAAAATTTATTAATTTTGAGAGTATAAATTAATGATTTATCAAATAAAAATAGTATATTAATTATTAAATTAATTAGTGTATATTTATATTTATGTATGTTTATATATTTTTTAGTTTATAGTATATAATTAGATATAAAAATAATCAAATTTCTTATAATAAAATAAATAAACATATAATAAATGAATAATTAAATTTACGTTTATTTGTAGTAGAGTAGTATATAAAATCTTTTATGAAATATCCAAACATATATTTTAATAAGACAAAAAAAAGACATTTTTATATATAATAAATAATTAGTGATTGATTTTTTATACGAATGTAATGTGCTATACTACGATCACTATGCAAGTGATTATTAAAATATTTTTCTCGTTTCTTCTTTTTCATTGGAATCATTCGTTTCCTTTCCTTTGTTTGAAAAGAGGGACAGGAAAATCTTGTTAACTAGAAGCCAGCTGTGAGTAGCTGGCAAGTAATAAGAGTGATGAACATCAAGGATTCAAGCTTGTGTCCTCTGTCCTGTCACCGCAACTCAACGTCATGCACATACAGTTACAAATTTAGAATTTCATAAAGTCACTGTTGTGTCTTCTTTACCACAAATGGTCACTGTACTTTTTTTATTGTCCCTGAGTTTCCGCCGTAAGTTACCTTGGCGTCCGAGTTAATGTAAATCAACTTAGTTCTTTGCAGTTTGCACATAGATTTATTAGTTTCACCTGTCATAAAATTAGTTAGGGACACATATCAAATGACACATAATGGATTAATTTAATTTACGTAATGCTAAACTTCTGATATGGCCCATTGAGCCCATTGAGCTTGCACAATTCCAACACACAACGGTAATTAATGGAACTCAGATTCGCGATGAATTAGTCTTTCATCTATCGAGTTGAGTATTATCATAAAAAAAAAATTCAGTATAATTTTAAGTTATTTAAATTGAACATGTAACTTAATGCTAAAGATAAAAAAAAATAATTGCATGTATATTTTTGACCTTTAAATTGTTAGATCTACTTACTGAATTTTAAACAGCGCAACAGAAAGAAGAAGGAAATGCCATATGAGTTATATCTCATAGGCTTTAACTTAATTTAATTTAACTTACACTTATAAATTTTTTAAATCAAATTAATCATTTTTAACATTTAGATAAATATTATCACTTGTCATATTATATTATATTTTTATTTAAAAAATGTGTCATCAAACTAGACGGTCCATTATTGTTAGAGGAGTGGAAGATGGGCCCAAGCCCCAATTTCAAACTATTCATATAAAAAAAAATTAATTAATTAATAAAATTCTAAATTGAAATTGCCAAGGTTCATTTGATCGTTTTCATCTTTCTTAATTGTAATTAACTAATTTGTCTTGTATTAATTAAGTAACTAACTAACTAATTGCTGTTTTCGGATTCAAACCAGATCGCATCATATCTCACTCTCTTTCTCTGATTCGTTTGTGGAAGAGATGAAGCTGAAGCTGAAGAAGATGGTTGCGATCCCAACAACCACATCGCACAGTTTGCTCCTATTCCTCCTCGCCTCCACTTTCCAATTCTTTCTAGGTTCGTTTCCGCTAATTCAGTTTTCGCATTTGTTATGTCTTCCTCTCAAATTTGTTATCAGAAATTGAAATTCATTCATTCGTGATATATAGTATATGGAAAAGGGGGAAAATTTGTAGTGTCACGCTCTATTGTGACTTAGAAGCTATGCCTTTTCAGTTTTTTACTGTTATCTACTGCATCCAATTCAATGCATTTGTATGAAGCAATAGAGCACCAGATCTTGAATCATATATCCACAACAATTATATGTATCTTTGGAATTTCATGATTTTTAGTACATTCATAACTCAATTACCCCGAAAGGTAGCATTGGCCTTGAGGTGTAGCTCAAATGGCATTGTCCCCTTTCTCAGCAGAGGTCTCGATTTCGACCTCTACCCTAACATATCTTTGGTAAAAATAAAATAAAAAAGGTAGCATTGTCCCTTAGAGCAGCGGTTTAGTTGATTTCGTGCGAGCTCAAGGTCATGGGTTCAAAAATGTGGAATCACTTTCTAGTGCAAGTGTCACGTTAGGCTGTGAATATTACACATTTTGGATGCAGACCTTACCATGCTTAACCCTACTGTCAATTCGCGACTGATTTGACAAATGGGAAACCGAGTATGTGTATGTCTGATGGGATTTTCAAGCTTCTTGTTTTCATGTTCAAAAACTTGTATGCATCTTGATGATGTTTGTTGTTCGGTTTGCCAGTGTGCCTGTTGTTGTGCTTGCATGTGCACAAAGCATAGCAACTGTAATTTACTTTCTATCATGAATCATGATCAGTTTGTTTTTCCACAAGAGACTAGACTGACCCAGATTATATGATTTTACATTGGGTGTGTACTTCTCAGGCTTTTGCGATGACTCGTCTAATTCTAAAGATGATAAAAAGACAGCAGTAAATGCCCGCAGCACCGGTTCTATAGTTGCCATTATATTGATTGTGCTTGTGGTGTTTTCTTTGCTCTCCTTTTTACTTTTCAAATTGTGGCGGAAGAAGAAAAGAGAAGAGCAGTATGCCCGTCTTCTGAAACTGTTTGAAGAGGATGATGAGTTAGAGCTTGAGCTTGGCCTAAGAGACTGACCTTGGCCATTTTGCATCTTCCCATGATTGTAATGCAGGTTTGTATTTGTTCCTTCATGTTTCTCATTGAATGCAAACTTGCTATACATGTTGCATGCAGCCCAACTTTTTGGGGATCAAAATTAACTCTGCTCCTCTGTAAAATGACGATTCTGCAAGAATTATTCTTCACATTCATTGGTAGTTGATGGAACAATACTTTTCAACTTATCTGAAGCGTTCTATTCCTAATTCCTCCTATCCATGCTGCCAGGAAGACTATTATTGCCTAGTTAGCATCTAAATGTGACCGTTGTTTAATGCCTTTCAATGATTCTTAATGTTCCTTATGTTTTGATTTGGTGCTAAGAATTGGAAGTTAGATACTTTGCTCGTTGTTTCGAAATAATCACTTCCTGCACTTTTGTTTATTTAGTTATGTATTTGAGGGGGGAGTGAGTTGGTTATTTGTTAATTACATATTTATGCTCATCGTGTCATGACTCTATTTAAATGTTCATATTGCAGGCTTAGGTGAGTTTGCTTATTGTGAATTTTTTGCTCCTTGCGTATCCATTTGCCAAGATGGACAAGACAAGGTTTGGACTTCTTGGGGAAGAAAGAGCAGAAGACCACAATTCAATGTTTGTAATGCTACACGACGATTTTTTCCCCCTTCTTTTTTAAATTTTTTTAATTTTTTTTTCATAGAATTTATCTATCAAATTAGTATAGGTAAAAAGGGCTGACTTTGCACAAAGTGATTGGATGAGTCTTGTAGAGTGCATCTGAAATCTGTTGATATGTTATATGTACGATATTGTAGTCTCTTGACATGTTAAAGGTTTTGGTAAAATTCCAGACTGCAGGCTTCACTTGAATCTTGTCTCTCATGTTCACTTGTTGTCTCATCAACATACTAATGCAGCTGAGAGCAACAAAATAGAACAGGATAACAATGAAACCAAACTCAAATGCCCTTTTTTATTTGTTCCTCGCTAAGAAAGTATTCTTTCAAACAACTTTAAAACAAACAATTTGAAAAACCTTCGCAAGAATAAATCATAAAAATGATATAAACAGTTAAAATATAGAAGATCACCATTACATAAATGATATTAGGGAAGTACAACACTTAGCCATTGTAATTCATAGCATAGCTGCTCGATAACAAAGAGCACTTTTTCACAACTCAACCTAAGAATAACAGCACATGAATGACACTGAAAAATATCACTTGAAACCTTGAAATAATAAATAATAAACTGACAATTACAAATCAGACGTCAAAAAAAAAAAAGTTGCAATTGCAATACAATCAAAACATTTCACTTGTTTTTATTTAGCTTGAGAGTCAATACTCAATACCATGCATATTTATAAATAGGCATAGTATGCAATCTAATAAGCTGACAAATTGAAGGGGGGAAAAAGAAAGAACAAACAAAAAAGAAAGGAGGGGAGGAGAGGGGCAATCTATGGAATAGCACCTGCAAATTAGTTAATACACAACAGCAAAATGAGGGTCAATGTTCTAGAGGTTAATACACGAAAGAATAGACGCCAAGGTGAAATGGTCAAATAAATTGAGTGGATAAACCATCTGTCATCCCAACAAGCTGCTTGAGGAGGCTCGACCCCAAAGGTGTCTCCGACTCTCCGGTGAATAATACTGAAAAGGACATCACAAAAATTCTAACAGATCAGATGCTAATAATTTATGTTGAGAAAATTGTAGGGTCATGATCCAGCATCTGTTGGGGTCATCTTCCTGTCTTGGCTCGCTTCATTCCGGTACTGTTAAAAGGCGACATGCTCGGACTCATGCTTGGACTCATGCTTGGACTTTCCTCCCTCAAAGTACCATTGAGCATGGCTAACTCCCTCAGCTGCTGCTTCTTATAGTGATCCAGGGATTCATCCTGGCAGATTAGCAATGGTTAGCAAGAGAGAGACAGAGAGAAAGAGGCACAATTAGAGTGATCAACTATGACAAATGTATTTATACCACTGGCTTCAAAAGATTTTCGAGTATCCTCACAGCATGATCCAGGCGATTATCAATTATATCTTCCGGAAACTCTGCCTCCACCAAAACATGCAATGGCTCTTTAAGATGCTCATATCCAGGTTTATCTTTAAGCTTCTCTTCCTATGAAGAAAAGTTATAAAATCAAGAAAAAATGGCATACTGTGTGCGATCCTTTTAATTATGGTGGTGTTTTTGTTAGCAGGTGAATTTTTTGTATAATAGATCCATGTAAATTCTCATGAATCTAATCTAACAAATTTTCACAGCCTTACTATGGAAACTCAAGAATATTGCTAGTAATTGCATAAATTGGAGAAGGAACATCAAATGCAAGATACCAAGGTGAAACACTAACTGAGAGAAGACTC
>JASCZI010091508.1:1784-11994 GCA_036250425.1 Stylosanthes scabra | reverse complement strand
ACCACAATTATACCAACTTTACCTTGATAGAATCCTTCACAGACCCACAGCCCCTGATGTAAACCCTACATTCTGTCATGGCTTCCACTCTTTTCAAAGAGTTCCCGCGAGGCCCCAGAATTCGGCCAACAAAATTATACTGCTGAGATTTTAATCAAGAAACTATTAATTAAAACAGAAAAAAAATTGTAAAGTGGTACGCAAAAAACAGAGCAACATTTACTTACATTTGGATATTTGTCTACGGGGACATCAAGTCTGATAACTCTCTTAACTATAGGTGTAGCAGGAACTCCTTGCGCTCCTGGCCAACCCATTGGCGGTGCTTGAAATGATGCCATTCTTTGGAGATTTCCATTGTCCTGCATGCAAAAAATTCACATTGTTGAGAACTCCATTGAAAGTATACGGGCTGGACCCAGGCAGGTCAAGAGAAATGAAAAACATATGCTTCGAATTTCTAATACAGGTTAAATTTGGAAGAACCAAGAAACTTAAAATAATGTCGAACAAAGTGCTGAATTCCCGGTTCTTTGACAAGTCATACACCAAATTGTCATCAATCTTGAAGTTTTTAATGATGAAATGCACACAAACAAGTTGCAATAGTGCATCCAAATTCATGAAAGACATTTAAGCTTTGAGGTTGAAGAGCAGCGTTAATTATGAAGAAAGCACTCATTTAAAAAGCACAGCCACAATAAAATATCCATTAAAAATACACAAAGGACATACACATTACAGCAGGCAAATAACAAGATTCGAGAATTATTTGATTGACATTACTAGCATCAATTAAGTAGCAGTACCTCTATCGGTATGTTAGGCCATCCCTCCAAATCTGTAGGCCTACTAATTGGATGATGACTTAAGGACCTAAATGGACTATCTGGCTCAAGTCTTTCATGATCCATGAAACCTTGATTGAATCCTGAGACCCGTCTGATTTCTGTAATGTCACAGTTCATATTGAGATAAACAAGAAAAACTTAAAACAGCAAAAGTGGTATAGGCAGGTGTCTCTTTTAAGGAAGCCAACAAGTCTACCAAATGAATAGTTTGCACAATTAAATAACACTAAAGAGTGGTCATGTACTTGGAAAAACCAAATAGACATGAAACTAACAATCCTAGCAAACAACTTGATTGCTCATGGTTAGTTACTTATCTATCTTTCCCTTTACTACTATTATTAAGATATTATTCACATTGTCATAAAAGTTACTATTTGGGATCAAGGAGTCATGGCAATATCATAAATTAGAAACCGAAGAAACTACTGCTATAAGAATGGTTAGGTAATTTTTAAACCTTGAGTCAGTAGCCTTGTACATTGTGGCAGAACTTGCACAAATGGTCCCAACTTTTGCCTCTCTGCCAGTAATTCAGACAAATATCTGCAATTTCCAGCAATTAATTATGCATCCATACGGCCGCACAAAGTTAGATTATACTTGAGAATGACAACAACAACCATTCCAAGCAATATTATCAATACATTTAATTAAATACAAATCTGTATGCAACCCCCGCTTTTTAAAGTTAGTAAACTACTAGTTTTTCTTCTTGAATTTGTGTAGCCCGTTCAGATAGTTTTCTAAACACACCATTCGTAACCAAGCAACAGTCACTTCTAGATTCATGTCTTCAATTGCTCCTACTCCCCGCAACAAACACGTTCCATAGAACTGCAAGAAATTCATGTTCCGGACACCTTTAACTATATAACTCAATACATGTCTTCAATTTCTTGAACTCTCCACATGCTTTATATCAGTGAATCCCCAAAAACAAGGCCTGATGAATTCTTGGTAGAGGATGAATCCATAGGCCATAGCAATTACATTTTGTTAAGTGGTTAGGTCACTCAAGTGAAGCAAATTCATGTTCTACTCTATTCACGATGCGAATTGCAACATCAACAGTGTTTGAATTGCAGATTTCAAAATAAAGATTGAAGAGAAATGGAGTGTTACCTCTCTCGATCTGAAGGAATGGAAGACGATGATGACCTAATTGGAGATGGTGGAACTGCTGGAGGAGGATATTGAAAATAACTCCCGGATGGGATCCTCTCTGCCATCTACTCTCTCTCTCTCTGAACCTCAAAGTCAATCCACACAACAACGAACCAGTTAGTTAGTCAGTTAACGAGTTAGTTAGTTAGTTACATAACCTAACAAATTAACAATCCGTCAAGTACAGAGTGGACATGAATTTCACGTGAGATGAAGAGCCAGCACATATAAATATAGAAAGTAAAAGGAAACGAAAGAAGAAGAAGGGAAGAGGGATAGGCGTACCGTTAGCGAGAGGGATTTGAAAGGAGGGAGGGGGAAAGAGAGAAGAGGGAAGCAAAGGGGCACGAAGGGCGGAAGGCGAGGGAGGAGGGAAGAGGAGGAAGCGGCAGCGGCAAGAGCGAGAGAGCAGAGAGAGTAAGAGAAGGAAGGAAGGTAGGGATGGGAATGGTGGGCCTTTTTATATTTCGCAATTTCACACTGCATCCAACAAACTCACTCACTCTTCACTCTTTCACACTTCACTCTTCACTCTTCACTCTTCAATCTTTCACGGTAATTCCCAATCTTTACTACGTACCTCTCTATTCACCTTCACCTGTTTTTTTTTTTTTTTCACTCACTAGTATCCTCACTATTCATTAGCATGTGTCATGTGCGAGCCGCATTATCCATCTGTTCAAGTGGCGAGTGATTTAAATTGTTAAGCATCTAATTTTAAATTTAAATTTTACAAATAGCGGCATATATAAAAAAAATGTGAATATTTTAAATTTATATTTGTCGGATCTAAAATATTCTTTAAAAAAATATACGAGCCGTATTTATTTTTTTTTTATAAATTATTTTTACCAAAAAATATTTTATGGATTAACGTTGTCAACATATAAAATGAAATTTGTATAGAAGTTTAGGTTAATTCATAGTTATAAAACTAACTTAAGTAACAGTGTTAAAGTGAAATTCGTAAAAGAGACTATTTTAGTTTGCGATCATAAAATTTAAGTACTAAATTAATCGATCCAAAAATTTAAGAATTAAGACGATTAAGATAAGCATTAAGTATAAAAAATCTAAATTTTCAAGCAACTTACAAATATATAGGACTATTATTTCCTTTGTATTCTCTTGTTTTTTTTTTTTCTTTATTTAAAATTTATAAAGTAATAAAATAATATTTTAATCACCTTTAAATTTATAATTTTAATTACTTATAGGTTCTACTATATTAATTTAAGAATAATTTATCCTAAAATATTATTTTTTTAAATAATTAAAAATTTTAAAAGAGGTAAATCATGCTTTTTTTTAATACTCTTTTATTTTGGACACTTATTTTTGGTTTACTTTTGGACACTTTTTAATACTTCTTATACAGGGATGGAGCTATGCTTCATTTTTTAAGGGCTAATATTTATAATTACTACAAAAATTTGGTATTTGTGATTTAAAATATGCTTAGCCCAAAAAGCTTGTCATTTGAGCTAATGAACTTCATGACTTGCGTCACAGATGGCCCAATAAAAAAATGTGCAAAAAGAGAAGAAGAAAAAAAATAAATCGTTTGTACCAAAAAATAAATAAATAAATAAAACGTAAAAATAAGTAAGGGAGGCAAACATTCTAAGGAAGGGGGGCCAATTTTATAAATAAATGATGAAAAAGGACCTATTAATATAAAGGACCATTAATCACGACAACCAAAAATAAGGGACCATTAGGGCCAATTAATTTTTAAGTATCTTTTAATCTATTAATTTAAATTTTAATATAAATAAAAAATAAAAATATTATTGAATTTTTTAAAAAAAACATTATATTTATATGTATATACCTTATTCCCGTGTTATCATATATCCCGTATACGTGTCAGTATTCATACATTATAGATGCGAAGCTAACAAAAGAAAAACATGATAAACAGATGACAATCATCAAAATTTGAAAATTACTGTAGCAAAATAATGTGAAAAAACAGAAATTTGAAGAGGAAAAAAAAGAAAAAATAAATTAGATGCAAAAGAAAGAATAGAACGATAAAGGAAATAACAGCGGTCATCGTTGCCACCATCGTGCAGTAATAAAAGACGAGAACAATATGTCCTCTTTTGCCCAGTGCTTTCTCTCTTCTTATCTTCGTACAAAGTTGTCGCGGCTAATACACCAAATTTTTTTTTTTTGAAAGGAAACGTGTATTAAGAAGAAGGCCCAATAAATCAAAAGAGGCCAAGTTTTGTACAACAGCAGGTGCATCTTCCTCCCACAAACTATTTGGTGAGGTAAGAGCAAGACTTGCTAGTGCATGTGCTACTCTATTCCCATCCCTTTTAACATGGGATATAATAAAGGATCTAAGGCTATACAAAAACCCTTTACAATTTTCCAAACATAAACCAAAAGAATTTTTAGAGATCTTTGACTCTTGAGTCCATTTACAACTTGTATGTTATCTTCTTCCACCACCAAATCAAAAAAACATCCTTCGGTGGCTAGTTTAAGGCCCAAAAGGCAAGCCATTGCCTCAGCCTCATCAATGGATAGGTTGGTTGGTAGTTTCCAACAAGCTGCCACCATAATTACTCCCGCCTCATCTCTTATCACTGCTTCAGCACCCCTCGTTCCTGATTCTACACAAGCAGCATCAAAATTAAGCTTGTACCAATTTGGATTGGGTGCCTCTCATTTTGCGCGGCTGTTACTCCCTGGCAGCACAGACGAAAGAGCGGTTGGAGTAGCCGTGTTCATTGACAAAAATTCAAAAAAAGTGGAGCTCGCCAAATCAGCCGCCATTTTCGGATCCATTTGTTTTCGCTCAAATACCAAGTTGTTTCTGCTTCTCCAGATTGAGTGTAAGCACTCCAAAAAGAGCCTTCTTCTATCTTTTTCAATATTTGAGATCATCTTTTCTATCCATTTTTCAAAACAGAGCTTTGTTTCTTGTTGTGTTATTAGATTAAATGGAGAGACAAACCAAAAGGCTGCAGACCAAGAGCAATTTCTGAATAGATGAATCTCAGTTTCCTCCCTCTCCCAGCAAAAAGGACAAAGGGCTATGCAGTTGACTCCTCTCCTTTGCAAATTCTTGTTGGTAGGCAGTGCTTGTGAAATTAAACGCCAGACAAAGTTTAAGGTTCGGGGCTTGGCTTTCAAATTCCAGAACGACTTCCAAGGGAAAACAAATTGGGAATTTTGGTTGCTAATCTCGGCTTGGCTCTGCGTTCTTGCAAGGATATTGTGGTAAGCAGTTCTAACCTCAAAATCTCCTGTCTTTGAAAATTTCCAATAGAAAATATCTTCATTCTGGTTTAAGTCAATTGGTAGTTGTAGAATCTGTTCAGCTTCAAAATTCATGAAATTCTGTATAATTAGTTCCTTATCCCAGAGTAAATTTTCTTGATCAATTAGCTTGTTCACTGTAGTTTCCTGATCAAAATCAGGGCATCCACTCCAAATCTTGAACCCATTTTGGTTAGGAAGCCACGGGTCTCCCAAAATTCTAACTGATCTACCATTTCCAATTCTCCACACTCCACCAAGGTCTATGACCCATCTAGCTGCTTTGATGCTTCTCCATGTGTAGCTCGGATTGTAGCCTAAATCAGCTGTCAAGAAACTGCCCCTGTTGTAGTACTTAGCTTTTAGAGTTCTAGCTGCCAACGATGTGGGATTTTGGATTAATCTCCATCCCTGCTTTGCCAGCAGAGCTTGATTGAATGCTTCTATGTCTCTAAAACCCAAGCCTCCTTGATCTTTAGGCTTGCACATCTTCTTCCAACTTTTTCAGTGTATCTTTCTCCCCCCTTCCTTCTTTCCCCAATAAAAATTGCTTATCATACTTTCTATTTGCTGACATAGGCTCTTTGGGAACTGAAAGCAGCCCATTATATAAGATGGAATGGCCTGGGCAATTGTTTTGATTAGGACTTCTTTCCCAGCCTTGGATAGATAACCCTCCTTCCAACCTTTCAGTTTTTTCTAGATGTGGTCTTGGACAAAGCTAAAAACCTGCTTCTTAGATTTTCCCACAAAGGTGGGAATGCCTAAGTACTTTGAGTGATGCTCAATGGCCTTAACTTCTAACCAATCTTGGATGTAAGTCTGTCTGAGAGTTGGCACATTTCGGCTAAATGTGAGTTCTGATTTGTCCAAGTTTATCCGTTGTCCGGATGCCGATTGGTATAGTTGGAGAGTGTCCTTCACGGCTGAAATGTCTTGATCCGATGTCCTTGTGAAAATGATATTGTCATCCGCGAAAAAGAGATGTGTAATTTCAAGGGTGTACCTTGCTATTTTGATTCCCCGTATCATTCTGCTTTCCTGAGCCTTGATAAGTAAACTAGAAAACACCTCTGCACAAAGTATGAAAAGGTAAGGGGATAAAGGATCCCCTTGCCTAATTCCTCTAGATGGGCTGAAGCTCTTTGATGGTTTGCCATTAATTAGAATTGCAAGAGACACTGAGCTTAGGCACTTGCTAATAAGATCAATCCATCTTTCGGGAAAACCCATGACTTTAAGAACCTGTAGAAGGAAAGGCTACTCTATATGATCATAGGCTTTCGCCATATCAAGCTTCAATCCCATGTAGCCCTTCTGCCCATCCCTCTTCTTCCTTATAAAGTGAAAAATATCATAGGCTATTAGTGCATTATCTGTAATTAGTCTGCCCGGGACAAAGGCGCTCTGGTTCTCTCCCACCAACTCAGGCAGCACCAACTTCAATCTATTAGCAAGGGCTTTAGTGATCAGTTTGGACAGCACATTGCAGAGGGAGATAGGCCTATATTCTCTTGTGTGTCTCGGATTCTTCGTTTTAGGGATTAGGCAGATATTTGTTTTATCGGCCTCTGAGAAATTACCTCCATTATTCAGACAGTTCAGCACCCAGTTTGTTGTGTCTTCACCCACTATGTCCCACATCTTTTGATAGAATAGAGCTGGCATTCCGTCCGGGCCGGGGGCTTTAGTGGGGTGCATGTTCATCAAGGCTTCTTTGACTTCTTCTCTCGAAAATTCTTTATTCAAAGTGTCATAAGGCTGTTGGGATAGCCTGCCTCTTACATTTTCTGTTGCTTGATCAACATTCCAAATTTCTTCAGCTTGAAACAGGTTCTGATAGAAAGATACAATTATGTTTTCCACTTCTCTTTCCTCTTCATGAATATCGCCAGCATCATCTTCAATCTTCACTATTCTGTTTCTCCTGTGTCTTTGGGAGGCTTTTTGATGAAAAAAGCGAGTATTTCTGTCCCCTGCCTTCAGCCAAGATGCTCGAGACCTTTGAGCCCATCTAATTTCCTCTTGGTAGAGTAGTTCATCTAATTCTGCATGAATTTTCTTTGCGTCCTGCAAAACTTCTTCAGATTGGTTGGCCTTTGTTAGCTCCTCTAGTTGCTCTTGCCTCTCTTTAATCTTCTTTGGCAAATCTCCAAAATTCTGCTTGCTCCAGTCTTGTAGTTTCCTTCCACACATGTGTAGCTTTCTGTTTAATTGTTCATTATTTTGCTCCCAATTTCTCTTGATAATCTCCATGCATTCCGGGTTCCTTAGCCACATCTCTTCGAATCTGAAAGTATATGGTCTTTCGCTCCTTTTTGCACACTTCCCTGTCATGTCCACCAAAATCGGGCAATGGTCAGATCTGTATCTCTGCAAATGTTTCACCACTGCCTCTGGAAATGCCTCACGCCATTCTATGGTTGCAACAGCCCTGTCTAGTCTTTCTTGTATATTGCTTGCTCCTGCTTGGTTATTTGTCCATGTGTATGCATGTCCCACAAATCCTAAATCCAAAAGTTGGTTAATCTATAGAGATTCTTGAAAGCCTTTTACCTGTGTATATGTTACTAGAAGCCCTCCTTGTTTCTCCCTTTGCTCCAAAATCTGGTTGAAATCTCCACAAACTAGCCATGGCATGTTTTGGAGAGTTCCCATGATCTTTGCTTATTTGCAGCCTCCGGATTTCCATAGAAACCAGTAAGTCTCCAATATTTGTCCCTGTCAATGTCATGGATGATCATATCTATATGGTTCTTTGATGTTGAGCAAATATCAACTTCCACCATTCTGTCCCACATCGCTGTCAATCCCCCTGCTCTCTGCTTCCCTTCTCCATCACAATCAATGCCCATAATGTTTACTAAGTTTCCTTTGTTACGGTACCTGTTCATCTTTGCCGATTTCTTCCTTGTTTTCCATTAGGAAAACAAGGTTGGGGTCTTGTTGTTTCAAGAGCTTATTTAAGGCTCTTGCTGCCCATGGGTTCCCAAGCCCACGGCAGTTCCAGCTAAGGATCTTCGTTGCTCTTGGCAGGACTGTCTTGCAGCCTCTGCCAGAATCAACGTCTTGTCTTGGTGAATCCTCTTAGCTGAAATCTCCTCTTTGTCAGTCTTCATATCTGTAACTTCTTCATTCTTCCTCTTCCCCACCACTGCTTCCTTGTGCATAGCCTCACCCATCACCATCTCCATGTGCCTACTTCCTCTTTCTCCATTTTCCTCGTTCCTTCTCTAGCCAGCCTCTTCCACTTCATTCTGTTGCCTTTTTGCTTTTTATTATCCTCTACTTTCTTTCCCCTTTCTGGTTCTTCATGTCCTTTCCCCCTTTTCTTCTCATCATTCTTGTTCAGATACTTCTCTCCTTCATCCCCTTTTTGTTATGTTCCTCCATTCTTCTCTTGTGTTGTTTCATTTGCTGTCTCCTCCGTTGTTAAGATCTCTTCCTCTTGTGGTGCTTCTGTTTCCTTGCCTGCCTCCTCTTGTGTCTTCCAGTGTTTATCTTCAGCATCTCCTTTCGTTTTCAGATGTTTCTCTTCGGCAGCTTCTCCATTCTTCTCTTGTCTCTGTGGCTCTTTCATAGTTAGCTTCGCCATCTTTACAAGAACTTGGGAGTCTCTTATATTTGAACTCCACCCACACTGGTTCTTCTTTCTTGCTTCCCACGGTAAGCCCTCTTTTGATTGGTTCTGTGACATTCATGACTATGGTCGCCTTCATGAAACTCTCCTTCCCCGGGCCTGCTGTGTATAAGCTGCATTCTTTGACTTCTCCAATTCTTTCAGCTATTTTCCTTCCTAGTGCTATTGTCTTCCAGTGCTCAGGCATATTCCATAGTTGAACCTTTACATCCACCTTCGTGAAATCCATTTCAGTTGGATTTGTGCCTTGTTCCCACCTTTTAACTACCAGCCATGCATTCCTGACGTTCCAAGGGCTCTCTTTCAGTATTCTCTTCATGTCATTTTCTTTATCAAGGAAGAATTGGTAGAGCTTGGGCTGGATTTCCACCAATCTAAAGCCCTCTGGCTTTCTCCATATGTTATTTATTGCTGTTTGTACCGCCATTGGGTTGATGACTTTGTCTGTTAATAGTCTTCCTATAATGCTGTGTTTGCATGTTTCAATGCCCTCTTCTACATCTTTCTCTTCGAACTCCAAATATTCTCCTGCTTCATCTGCTATTACTTCCCTGATCTCCGCTGTATCATCTCTAGTACCTGACGATGTTCCTTCCATTGCAGGATTTACCCGCTGATATCTACACATGGGGCGACACTACCTCGATTTGCTTGAAATGGGACACTATTCACCACGTTCCATACAAGTAATACAACTAAACTAGTTCTACTAAATTTTGAAATTTTCTTCAATTTTCAATCCATAAAATTAAGAGGATTTAGATAAGGTTACATATAAGTTCACTATTAATGAAATTTAGATAAGTTTATATTTAATGAATACAAAATAAATGTATTGAAATTTTAATTTTTATTAATTTATAATTTTATTATTATTAACTAAATTCAAATTAAAATACAATTAAAAAAAAAGAGAATAATGATAATAAATTAGACAAAAACAGAATAATAAATATTGAATACACATTAATATATAATAGCTAATTTAGCAAGTAATTTTAATATGTAGATAATTTTTATCTTTTAAATACGATATTTTGTGGGGCACATTAATACTCTATTAATGGAATCAATAATTATACACAACCAAGTGATTTTGCCAACCAAGTTCAACCAAGCTACTCTCCCACACGCGCTCTTTTCCCCTCTTGTTATCTTTTTTTTTCCTTCTCTTCAACACGCGTACAATAAGAAGCAGAGGAGAATGATGATGATAGTAGCGATGACAATGACCACGACAACGAAGGAGGCAGCGGCGACGACGACAGCGACGGCG
>JASCZI010091507.1:2752-16841 GCA_036250425.1 Stylosanthes scabra | reverse complement strand
CTCTTTTCTAATGAAGTTTTCCATCTATTTATAGGCATACATAAGAAGAAAAATAAAATACAAATACATCCTAATTGAAATGACGAAACTGCCCAAAACCGCTAGCGTCCCACGCCTAGGCGTAGGATTCCACGCCTATGCGTGGGCTTGATTTGGCTTTGGGCTGGATCAGTGACTTCCACGCCTAAGCGTGGGCTTCCACGTCTAGGCGTGGACTCTAGAATGCTTGTGAACTGCTTGAGTTGCTTCCACGCATAAGCGTGGACTTCCACGCCTATGCGTGGACTCTAAACTTGTTGATAACATAAGGGCCACGCCTAGGCTTCCTGGAGTACGTCTAGGCATGGAAGTGCTTGCTCTTGGGCTAAGGGTTGATGATCCACGCATATGCGTGGACTTCTACGCCTATGCGTGGATAGGCAAAGTTGGTGGCCACGCCTAGGCTTGATCAGGGGATGCCTAGGCGTGGTTTGCTCATGATGAAGCACGCATAGGCGCTAGCTTCCACGCCTATGCGTGGAACTCTGGGCAGACTTGCTTCCAAACTTCGTTCCTTGCTCCGCAAGCTTCCTTTCTTAATTTTTCCTGTAAATAATTAATAAAATAATCAAAGTACCACTAATTTATCATAATAAAACATTTGTTGGTATTTATAAACATATTTACTATTTTTAGATGATTTTATGTTAATTATAGGAAGAATATCACTTAAATTAGGAAGATAATTCTATAAAAATGCTCATACATCATTGGGTTAATGAGGAGGGCGAGATTGAGACATGGCAGGCGACCGTTCCCATTGTACTTTTCATGTACGTCAGGTTTCACTACGTGGATCGTGTGAAGAGGCAGTTTGGGAGTAAGCAGCCCATCCCTTTGGATCTAGTGAACTTGGATGGGTTCCTTCGCGCGTCGGCTAAAGGCGAGGATAACTGGTGGCTTGCTGAGCTTGACTACTGGTACGGCTTCTGGAATAACCGTAGGGCCGGTGAGCATCAGATTCAGATCGTGCACACCCAATACCCCGAGTGGCTCACCAAGGAATACATTGACTGGTGCGTGGTTGCTTGTCGACGTCGGTTCTTGTCCGCGGATCGTTTGCTTCAAGATCCTAGAGGCGTCCAGCTGCCGGATGATGTGCTCTCGGCTGCGACACATGCGAGGGATCCGATAGTCCTACCGCGCGATGCACCCGCTCGCGGAAGACGGGCTCAGATGCAACGCCCTGATATCCGGAGGAAGGGTGAGGGTGCGTCTACAAGTAGATAGTCTCATGCTCAACCGGGCGGAGAGGATGTCGACGAGGAGGCTGAGTACCGTCGACAAGAGGACATTCTCGATGGGGTTGATATGCATGATTAGGGAGGGGCTGACCCCACGCCACAGGAAGCGGACATTGATTTCTTTTCGGGCGCAAATCTCGAGCTGGCGAGGTTTATCCTATCAGTCGGCATTTCAGGCTCAGCAGCATTATCAGCCTCAGGTGACCTATCACACACCGTTTCCTCATCACCAATATTACCAGAGTTCGTCACAACCATCACCTCATTATCCGCATCACGATGATCCATCGTACCATTTCGCCCCAGAGCCATCGCCTCATCAGATAGTTCGTCCTTGGGAACAAAGGCCACAGAGGGATCGCCATCCGCCCCCATGTGGTACATCATCCCATCTGTACCATCGTCCAGCTCATGGTGGAGACTGGGCCTAGGCGACTCCATATGTCTTCTTTCGTTTTTTTAGATCTTTCATGTATTGTAGGTCTTTGATATACGTTTCTTTAAGATGTCTTCTTTCGGTTTTTAGATCTTTTATGTATTGTAGGCCTATGGTGTATGTTTCTTTAAGATGTCTGCTTTCGAACTTTCAGTGCTTTCATGTATTGTCGGACTTTGACCCATTGCTGCTCACTAATATATTGTCGTGCTTAATGATATCTTGATCTTTCACGAGTTTAGGGTTTGTGATTTTATATTACTCGCTTACAATACTCTTGTAAAAAACAAATGTAAATTCATAACAAGCACCGGGATAACAAACCGACTTTTAAAATTATAAAAAAAGGCAACATAACGAATACCCTACACAAGCAACGCATAAACTAACACCCCTCCTGAATCCCAACTCAGTGGTCTCCCTGGGGTGGGTTCGGACACCCACATCTTATGTGCCACTCCTGTCGGCACATATTGCATCTCTTCTCGGCGCACTCAACCATGTCCATCTCGTTCCTAGTTCGAGAGGAGACGAGACGTCCTTTCCTCTTGCGGCGCATGGCCGGGTTTGGACGGATAGTGGGACCATTCCACTCGGGCCACAAGCTCTCATCAGGGATTGGCGGGAACTCCGCCTGATAAACACTGAAAATGGAGTGCATGATGTACACCGGGTCCACAAACTGCCCCCAATCCATGCTCGCGGCGCACAGCTGGCAAGAGCGTGTCGGCATGGATAGTGTAGAGACTGGAATTCCCCACAGTCACATGTGCCTTGTCTCAGCCGGACACGGAATGAACACCCGAACGATCCACTTAGTTCCTCTAACAGTTTTTGTGAAAACCTAATGCCAGCATTAAGCTGTGCCACAACCTCTCTCCCCTTTCTAACAAATAACTGTTGGAGGCGCTCATAAGTGGTTCGGATGATTGCTGCGACGGGTCCCCTTCAACACAGCATTGATGCACTCAGACAGATTTGTCATCATGTGGCCCCAGCGACGACCCTCGTCAACATGCTTCATCCACAGATCCTTGCGGAATGACAGGGCCCACGCATGCATGTCTACAGAATGCGCCTCCAGATATTGCATGTAGTGCTCCGCACCCTTCAACGATGCACTGTAAGCAGTATTGGTCATCAACTCTTTCCCCCAAGTGCCGTATGCAATACGCATGGTGCGCACTCGAGGGGCCCATCCATTCCTCGCATCATTCAGTGCTGCTTTGATCGTGTTAGACCTGTCTGAAATGACCATGAGACCTTGTTGGGGAGTGACATGTGTTCTCAGGTTCGACAGAAAGAAGGACCAAGACTCGGTCGTCTCAGACTCCACAAGTGCAAACGCAATCGGCAAGATATTGTCATTCCCATCTTGCCCAACCACGATCCTCAAAACCCCGCTGTATTTCCCATAGAGGTGGGTCCCGTCAATGGAAATGAAATTCTTGTAGTGCTTGAATGCTTCGATGCAAGGAGGAAACGACCAGAAGACTTTGTCGAACTATCGTGATCCATGATCCAGTAGGTTCCCGTCGTAGTAAGGCACCATTTCAAAGTCTGCCACCGTGCCCGTTAAAAACATCTGAAATGCCTGTAGTAGCTGCGGTACCCTGTTATATGACTCCTCCCACTGCCCATATAGCATAACCATGGCCTTCTTCTTGGCAATGCACACTTTGCGATAGGAAGGCTTAAAGTGATAGCCTTGCTGGATGGCACTTTGCAGAACAGGTACAGAGACTAAAGGATTGGTCTTCACCATTGGCAGAATGACGGTGGACATGAGGCTGCTGTCCAACTGAGAGTGGTCAGCCAACATCGTGGGAGCAATACAAGTGTGGGCGCCTCCAAACTTTTGAAACTCCCTGCGACAGCCACATCATTGCTTAGGCGAGTTACTAATTGAAGCGGAACACAATCAGAATTGCGGATATGCACTTACCAATAACCAAGGTTCTGCCTCAAAGCAACCCGAATGCTCCACGGGCATCCATCCTCCACATGCTTGCACCGGCAATGGTACTTGATTCTGTCCGACTCAATAACCCTATACTCCGCATTCCTCCGAATGCTATAATTCTTAATTGCAGTCTGAACCACTTCCCGATTACGCATCCGATGGCCGACTTGGATCTCTGGCCCCCGTCCGTGTTATAATCGTTTCTCATCCTCGCCTTTAAAGGATCAGCACATGCCCCTTCATCCAGGTCAAGCTGCTGAAAAAAGCATGGCACGTCCTCCAGCCTTGAAATTGGAGGCGGTGCCGGAAGGATGTAACGGGGACAACGAGCTGCCGAGGTATCTGCGCCACACTCACCACCTTCCTAAGCGTCAGAGGAAGATGCAGTGCTTGTAGCATAGTTCGAATCATTCGACTCTGAATTATCCACCGCCGCTTCTGTTTCCGGCGCGGGGGGTTCGGCTATTCGGACCGGTGTCGCCGCAACAGGCGGGCCAGATGGGTTGCCGCCAACCTCAACCAAAAAATCCATGACGTGTTGGGGCATCAATCTGAGGTGACATCCGAAGGTGACACGGACGTGTTCATCATTAAATAACCACACCAACAGATGCACGAACCTTCCGTTGGGCTGCCGCTGTAAGAAGCGATATCCGACTTTCCTAATCTCCGTGAATCCGCCTCCTAGGTTGTACAAGAAGACTGCTATTAACTCTGACATGGTGCTTATATCCGCATGTTGGAACACCACCAGTGAGTCAGATTGGAACCAGACTCCGTCCTATCGCTCATGTGTGGCAGCATTCGGGTGCAATCAGATTATCAGAGATTGATCCATAAAAAAAATGTGAACCAAGAAGCACAAAAGAGAGATTGTTGTTGAATGTTTGGAGTGAAATGGGAAGTTGCCCCAAGCCTGATTATATAGGGTTTCACGTGAATCAGTGCCGCGGCCATTGCTAGAGGCACTAAGACATGCCAGTGTCGTGGCCACTGGGTGAGGCACTCCCCCTTCCCCACTAATGTCTCAGCCCTGCGGCACTGGTTAAAAAAAAAAGAGCCAGTGCCGCCCCCATATCCCATGGCACTCACCTAATACTAAAACTCACCCTCACCCTGCAGCACTGGTAACACCAAAGAAAAAAGTAAATTTTCGTAAATTTATTTTATTAGGTAAATATTTATTAACAATTATTTATTTAAAAAAAATCCTAATTTTATTAGGTATTTTTTAAAGAGTAAATACCCATTCCGGTCCCTAACATTTTTCACTTTAGAGAATGCACCCCTTATGATGTGGACATACCCCCTTATTTAAAATGTACAAATTAGTCCCTGTAATCAGTTATCAGCTGGTAAACATGATGACACGTCAGTTTCAGTGCCAAGTGTGTATTCTTGTTGTCAAGCTGGAATGGTTGGAGATTGAGAGGGACACATAAGCCCCTCCACACTTGTCACTTAAAATATTATCAATTCCCTTGACTTTCCATAATTCTTTTCTTCTCTTTCCAACATCACGAGACAATGCCTTCTGCATATCTGAAAATCAAAGCATAAAATGTTCAGATACTAACAATATAGGCTTTGTTAACATAAAAGAATGCCAAGAACAAAAACAAAGAGGCATACCTAATCTATCTTCTTCCCCAGAATAGTAACGTAGCACTCGTCGATAAATCACATAGCCAAGCTAGATGTCGATTATGAAAGGCAAAAAGGGTAATTAGTCACCAATTCTAACGTTAGACTAAGAAAATCCTTACCTAAAATAGAAAATAAACTCTTGATCCAACATAGAAACATCTAATACTATTGTTTAATCTATAAAACTCCAACAACTTACTCTAATCCCCAATTTATAATAGCACTATACCTTAATCCATCATAAGAAAATCCAATGCCATTGAGTACATTTACGTAACTTAGGAGTATCTGTGGTTATTTAGATTAATTAACTTATCATAAACATGCATCAATGAATCAATATCAATATACCTATAATAAGGCTATTATAGTTGATAATCTAATTTTCTTCCAATAGTCTTGATGGTAATAGCAAGTTAGCAATCATAAAGGAAAAAGACAACCAAGAATATTGATTCTTCACGTTCAACTAAAAAATCCAACAATGTTAAGCAAATTTATCTCCTGAATCTTGATTATATAAATCAAAACTCAACTCAACAACATATAACTTGTACTAATATTCCAATATTCGTTTTAACTTTGTTTTTCTCTGTTCCCTTTTTCTATCTTTGTCAAAGGTTACTAATATTGATGTTTTCAACAAGAGTTCTTGGTGATTGGTGAATGATGAACTACAAAGTATTGCAAGATGTAACTATAATTCATAAGAAAAATAATTATTGGCAATGAAATACCTCAAGTTTTTGGATTGTGCATCTACTTTAGCACTTTGTAGGTTCATCCAGGCTTGGATCTTTGCTTCTTCTCTTTGATACCTGCAAATCAATTAACAACTTAGCTCAAGCCATACATATCAGATGAAAGTTTACATTTTTCCCACAATTTTGGCATCATAACAAAATCAAAACAACAACTTAAAATCATGAAACTGCTATACATGGTGAAGATTTGAAACTTGTCTGAGACTGTGATCCTTGACTTATTTGAAACTGCTATACATTCACAGCATTGACATGTGCTGGTGACTCATGGCATGAACTAGAAATGAGTTGACTAATTCAGAAGTCTCCTTGATATTGAGCTTGCAAAGTGAGTCAGGGAAAAAGGTCACATCTACATAGGGTTATTGTTATTGCTATTGCTATTGTCCTTGTTCTTCCCATACAAACTACTCATACTGGATCCAATAGGTACTGGCTCCTGAACCAATAGAACAAAAAGTGAGTCAGTGAAGAAAAATAAAACACACACTTGTAATGTAGAACCTCATAGTCATAATATCAAATATGTGGTGATCATTACCCCAAGTGGTGTCAATACAGATTGGGATTGGAAGAATTTGTGGATAGAGACATCCATGAAAGTGGGTTTGAGCTTGAACTATATGAGGGAATTGGATTCACTCAGCCTAATGATGAAGTGCTATGCTTTGGTCCTTATGCTATGTGAATTGGTGTCATGTGTTATGAAACAGGCTCTTTATTAGCCTTTGTGTCAAACACACAAACACATAGAGTGCATAGTCCTTAATGATAATCATTTGATGGATGGATGAAGATAAAGATGAAATAGTACATCAAAATAAGTGGTAGCTTTGGATCCTGCACCCTAGTTACTAACATCACCTTTATTTGCAGCTTCATTCACAGCTTCATTCTACTATCCTCCAGCGCTGCTCCTGCTAGAACCACCTATGCCATTCCATCTTCCATGGCATTTTCTTCCATCAAATCCTCAAAATTTCAAAGTGCAATCTCTAGGGTTCATATCTTCAAAGGGGAACAATGAAGAAGAAGACACACGGACGACACTGTTTTTGAAGGGTGGTGAGGGAGCTATAAATCCCATTTAGCCACAATCATTCCATGATGGCACTGACCATGTACACCTGGCAACGAAATCGACACGTCATTAATATTACACATTGCTAATAGGTTAGAGGGGGTATTTATACATTTTGTATAAGGATTTGGGATCGATTTGGTACTTCAGAATCATTAGCGGGTACCTTGTCTAAAGTGAAAAAGGTTGGGGACCGGGATGAGTGTTTATTCTTTTTTAAATGACTTAGTTACTCTGTTAATCCCTTTAATTTCACCAAATTTTTAATCAAGTTCTTGTGCTTTTGTTTCTTTCAATTGAGTCCCTATACCATTTTTAAATTTGTAATTAAGTCCTATTAACAATAAACGATTAGAAGAAAACATTTATAAAGTGTGAATTTTTTATTATTCTGGTACTTTTCAGTTTAGGTAAGATTTATATCTATCTGAATATATTTTTTCTTCACCTTTTTCATATGTATTCTTCTAAGGCTAATGCTACATATACACATATTCATGTATCCATCCAAATAAAACAACTCTTGTTTTTTTTGTTATGACTCAAATTTTTTTATTATCAAAATATAATAGTCATCTTAGTTAACTCATTTTGTAAATTGCACCAAGTTTACCAAATAATATTAGAATAATTTTGACCAAAGTTTGTCGTATACTTCGGAGAATTTGGTGCAAATGTAAAAGAAATTGAATTTTTGGGAATTAAGAGCTTTTTAATTTGTTTTTGGAACTAACCTTTTTAATTTATTTCAAAATTTTCCTGTTTATTGGTCTGAATTAAAAAAGAAAATTGAAATAATTAAAAAAGAAAAATGAAACTATGTCTGAAGTCTAACCTTGAGAAATCTTACCCCTTGCTCCTGACCTTCTGAAATCTCTAAGCTTCAGAAACCCAAACCCTTCCCTCCCTCACTCAAATCAGATTATCAGAAGAACAACATTGCCTCCACCGCCGGCGTCCTCGCGTCGCGTGCCGGTTCCTCTCACCGTTCTTCCCTCTTCTTCGCGTGGCGTCGCCACTGTGTTCTTCTCGCTGCCGTTGCCAGCGTGTTCTTCTCCCTGCCGTCGCGTCGTGCGCTCCTCTCCTGGTCGTCCATCGTCGTTCGTTAGTTGCCGGGGTGTTTGGCTGCTTGCTCCCTCTCCCTGCTCTCAGACCACCGGTAATCCCTCTTCCTCTCCCGTGCTTGCTGTTATTTATTTATTTGTTAGTTCAACCTCAGAATTTAATATTCATTGCTAATGCTCACTGCCGGTTCTTCTCACAGCTCACTTCTGTAATGCTGTTCACTCCTTTTTTTTTTTTTTTTCCCTTTCATTTCTTAGTTCATGAATATTATATGGGAGTAAAGACCAAGATTTAGAACGGAGAAGGTGGAAACTTTAGTTGTTAGAAGGTGGAAACTTTAGTTGTTAGATATGAGATTATCATCAAGGCCTAGGATTGGGTGCCTCTCCTCTGGTGACTCTTAAAAAATTATTTTAAAATCTGACCTCATACAAATTTATCATAATTTTTTAAATTCCCAAATTTTTTTTTTTTGTAATTTCAATTTATACCCCCATGAACTCCAAAATCCAAATCCTCTGTTCCCTTGAAACAATGAAAAGTTTTGTTTCTTTATTCACCTTCATAAATAAATAAATAAAATCTCATGGTGGATGATGATCTTTATTTGTTTGACAAAGAAAATCTTTATTGACATAACATAAGATGAGCTTTTCTGACATTGTGCCATACTTAACGAATGAAAAGGAAAGGAAAATGGTTTGAAGAGTTTATTGAATTTGTTGATTTTGTTGATCATTGCATCACAACAAACACACAATTAAATCAGAGTTGAGTACACAAAATAATTTCGAAGGTTTATCTCCATTAGTAAGTACAATCCCTCCCTAATTTTGTTTCATTAGTCACTAATGTTGAATGCTTACATGAAACACGAAACTCGCACATGTGGCTATTAAGAGTTCACGTGTGCCAATCTTGACAATTTAAGGCGTATTTATTTTGTGTGTTTATTTTTTTAATTTTGTGTTTTCTAGAGATAAACGGTAAAAGAAGACCCATCATAGTGTCTGAAATAGATTCTGGGGCTGACAGTGTTGAAATCATGTGTCATAGTCATGAAGCTCTGGTTCTAATCCAAAAAATGGTGAAATTGCCTCCAACAAAAGCACTTTTTTTGTTCAATTCTTCGACCCATCACCACACCCCTCAATCTATTTCCTTCATCCTTAACTATCTTCTCTCCTCTGCCATGCTCTCCCATGCCCATTCACTTCTCCTCCGCCTCATCTCCGGCAGAATCTCCTCTCCATTCTCACTCATGCAACAACTAACACACGCCCAGTTCACTCATAATTCAACACATACTCTTCTCTACGAGGCAATCATTAATGCCCATGTTCATTCTCACTTACCTGATCAAGCTCTCTATTTCCTCCACCACATGGTTTGTAATGCCTATTTTCCCACATCAAACACCTTCAACAACCTTTTAATCTTGCTCCTCAGATCTAATTGTTTTGGTAAAGCATGGCTGCTTTTCAATGAAATGAAGGGTAAGGTTGCTATAGATGTCTACAGCTTCGGGATTATGATCAAGGGATGCTGTGAAGTTGGTGACTTGATCAACGGTTTTCGGCTTTTGGCTTTGTTGGTTCGCATGGGTTTGTCTCCAAATGTTGTCATATACACTACCTTGATTGATGGTTGTTGCAAGATTGGTGATGTTCATTTGGCAAAGAAATTATTTTGTAAGATGGAGGGGTTGGGCTTAGTTCCCAATCAACACACTTATACTATATTGATAAACGGGTTCTTCAAGCATGGCCTTCAAAAGGAAGCATTTCTAATGTATGAAAATATGAAGCAGAGAGGAATGGCGCCCAATTTTTATGCTTACAATTGTATCATCAACAAGTATTGCAAGGATGGGAATGTAGATAAGGCTTTTAAGGTGTTTGATGAAATGCGTGAGAAAGGTGTGGCATATGGTGTTGTAACCTATAATATTTTGATTGATGGGTTGTGTAGATTGAAGAAGCTTCCAGAAGCCGTAGAGTTGGTTGATAAAATGCATTGTGTTGGCGTAACTCCTAATTTAGTTACATATAACACACTAATCAATGGTTTTTGTAGCATTGGAAAGATGGACACTGCTGTTACATTATTTAATCAATCAAAGGCAATTGGGCTATCGCCATCATTAGTGACCTACAATACTTTGATTGCAGGGTATTCTAAGAGTGGGAATTTGGATAGAGCTCTTAACTTGGTCAAGGAAATGGAGGAGAGAAGCGTTGCTCCTTCTGAAGTGACTTATACAATCCTTATTGATGCTTTTGTACAATTAAACCATATGGAGAAAGCATTCGAGATACAGTCTTTAATGGAGAAGTCTGGTTTGGTTTTAGATATTTTTACATATAGTATACTTTTGCATGGGTTTTGTATGAAAGGAAACATGAAAGAAGCATCAAAGCTCTTCAAATCATTGGGTGAGCTGCGCTTGGAGCCAAACAGTGTCATTTATAATACCATGATTCATGGTTATTGCAAAGAAGGAAGCTCTTATAGGGCTCTTAGATTACTCAAAGAAATGATTGGCAATGGAATGATTCCAAATATGGCTAGCTTTTGTTCAACCATAGGGCTTCTTTGCAAGGAAGGAAAGTGGAAGGAAGCGGAGCTTCTCATACAGAAGATGATAAATTCAGGATTGGAGCCATCAATTTCTTTGTACAACATGATTTACCGAGCCAAAATCGAAGTTCTGGACAATAGTCATGAAAACAATATTACAGATTCATAGCTTTACTTTATCTTTCATTCTGCTTCATATCATATTATAATAATTAATCAAGCTCATTTAAGAATATTTCTGAGTTCATTTTCTTGCTGAATTCATTTAAGATAAATGATGCAAAAGAAGGTGTGCTTTCTTAAGAATGTTAAGTCAAATGTTAAGGTGTGCAGCAATTTTCTTCCAATTTTTGCTTTCTTGGCATGCCACTGTGTAGTTATTGATCTTTTTCTAAGAATATTAAGTCTTTAATCTATGAAACCTGTGTTTATGTAGTTAGCAATTTTATTGTTGGACAATGCAATTGGAAGAAAATTGTAAAACCTTTTAATTAGCAAATTTAGGTAACATTTTATTTTTGTAGGTTTAATAATTGGAAGATTTATCAAAATGTTTGATGGCATGAAAGGTGCAGCTTATGGTGGTGTCTCATCCTGCAAGTTATGGAGTTAAAGTGGTCTTATGGTAAAAACTTAGTAATCTATTTACTACTTTTGCAAATTCTTATTTCATAAAGGTTTTTCCCTTAGACATTGCGAATTATAGTTGACCTTCATGTTAAAAGATCTTGATTGGTTTGTTTGTTAAATGCTCTCACTAACTACGTTTCTATGCAAGGGAATAAGAATTTTGAGTTCTGAATTTTTGAATTTTTGTAATTGTTTTAAGAGTAAGAGATATTTCTGTTTTGGGAGAATATGTCATTGATGGCAGGACTGTAGGTTTGCCTATCTCTATTTATATGTGATTATGTTTTTCTTAATGTGTTAGTGCTTAAAGGCTGATTGTTGTATTGCCTTCTATTGTGACAAAATCAATCAAGATGGCTTCTTCCCTACAATTATAAAGGATTCAAGCAATCAAAGTTATTAAATTGGATTATTGTTATTTGTCTATGCATTATGATGTACCTTCAATTTTAGAAGAAATTATGATTGAGTTAGAAGGATGAATATTTGATTAGAATTAGAAGTTTGGTTTTGCTTTTTGTTAAATATTTGAATGAGAATTTAAATTATGTATTCAAGGTGTTTTCACATGTGTGTTGCTAACTTGCTATATTTTACCCTCATTTGCATGTGGTTCAAAGCTTCATTATCATGAGTTTGCCTATTTTTGTTGCAGGAAGAATTATCAGTATCTTGGAGGGAACTTCCTAGGAAAATTTCTAACATGAACTTTTTTCCATGAGGTGTGGTAAATTGTGAAAAAAAAAAAAAAGAAAAAATATGTTGTCAGTAATATATATGATCTAAAAGCAAAAATGATTCAAATTAATTCAGAATTAGAATGTTTAATCAATGGTATCTAGCCTTTTTTATTTGTTCCTTACTCCTTAGACATTAAACCATGGCAAAAATTGAACAATGAAAATCAGAATGCCTGATGCAGTAATTGAAAAGTTTAAAAAGGCTGAAGGTCATAGTTCATGAGAGGTTTCTGTTGCTGATCTTTCTGGTCTCTCCATTGCAAGTTTGTCTTGGTACCATAGGTCAACGCTGTTGTAGCATTTTGTGGAGTTCTTTCTCCTGGACTTGCAACCCTGCAAAACCAAGGCTCTCACTTTGTAGTGCTGTTCATTTGGTTGGATTTTCAGATTCTACTGTATATGAATTTATCTTATCTTTATTTTTATTTTCAGATCAACAACTATCAAATAGACAATCTCACATAATTGAGTGAGAAGAAAACATTTTTTCAGGGATACGTCATTTGTGAGAGGGCAAGCTCGAGTCAGAGGTCAATGACATGATGCAGCACCACATCCATGGTAGTTAGTGCGACAACAGGTAATAATATAATTGAGTAGTTTTATGAATATCAAAAAATGTGTATATTAAAAATTAGGAAAGACTAAAAACCATCAAGATGAGTTTCATTAACAGAAGTCATTTCTTTTCATGAATTATTTTAATTCCTTAATATTCCATTGCACTTTGGGGGATTTCTATAAGATTCAATATCAGATGTCAGGTTATAATAATTTATTTTTTGAAAGCATCTGTTTAACATTCAATATATATGTGGTTACGTTACAAGTATAAGAAAGTAATTTAAGAATATGATATTTTCCTTTGATCTTTCTTTAGAACATTTAGTGTAAATTTGATTTTGTTGCAGGGCTATGTCATTTTAAGAATAGGATATACTCTAATGGCAAAGCTTGATTAGATTTTTTAACTTCATATAGTGTCTTCTCAATCAAAGTTTGTGATTGAGAAGACATATATAATTACTGTAACAAAATGGGGTATTAGAATCTGAAATAGTTCATGTGGAGGCATAAGCTCTCTCCCAAAATCAAAAGTAATCATGTAAATGTAGTGATAAAGTTGACTATCAATTTCCCACTACAAACCTAAAGCTGAAATTCTAATTATTGAAATATGGGGTACAAACCAACATTTCAACCACACTAACCTTTTTATAATTCATCGGATTATACGCCATATTCTTTCTTTTGCCTTGTTATTCAACCTTTATTTTTTAATTGAAGTTTTGCAAATTTGAATGGATTGCATATTTTGTTGTTGTGGAACAGCATTTATTTTTTAGCCTTAGAGGATACATAAGGTTCATAAAGCCATACCAATCAATGTGGTACTTTGCTTGCAAAACTTCCAACAAAGAAAGTCACTATGAGCATATGTGCTAGGTATTGGTGTTAAGGTTGCCAGAAAAGATGATGAGCAATGCAGTTTAAGGTAATTCAACTTTTGAATTTTTTTTTGCCTGAAAAGTTTTAATATTATACAATGTAGTTGAAATTTAATTTGTCCTCTTTCAAATACAGTATGGTTCTAAAAGTTGTTGATGATAGCGGGGAGACTTATGACCCAGTCTTCAGTGAGGAAAATGAGTAGAAGATTGTTTGTTGCTGAAGGATTAGACACCTTAAAATTAAGTGTGTGTGTGTGTGTGTGTTTTTGATTGTCTTTGTATAGTTGATTTTGGATAGAATTTTTTTAATCATTAATTTCTCTTTGTTCATTTTAGGTGGTTAATGCATGCAAAGATTTTAAAGAAGTGACCAAAACTTTTTTGTTCTCATTTTTGCTTATTATAATTATGTTTTCTTTCCAAACATTGTACTTATTACAGTTATGCAT